>PVLA01000893.1:253774-436044 GCA_004027455.1 Hydrochoerus hydrochaeris | reverse complement strand
CAGGTGCATTACAAAGGCTATTCACAGAAATAATTAAGGAAAACTTCCCAAGCATAGGAAAAGAAAATGATATTCAGATATATGAGGCATACAGAACTCCAGCCACCTACAACCAAAACAGATCTAAACCCAGACATATAATAATCAAGATACCAGAAATTCACTATAAAAACAGAATATTAGAAGCCATCAGAGAAAAAAACAGATTACCTATAAAGGAAAGCCCATCAAGATCAAAGCAGACTTCTCAACACAGACCATCAGATCAAGAAGAGCTTGGAGTGAAGTATCCCAAGCCCTGAAAGAAAAGAACCTCCATCCCAGATTGATGTACCCTGCAAAGCTGTCACTAGAAATTAATGGAGAAACAACATGCTTCCATGACAAAGAGGAACTGGGGGAATTTGTGACCACCAATCCAACCCTACAGAGAATACTGAAGGACATTCTAGAGAGTGAGAAAAAAAATACCAGGATTTTAGGAACAGTGGCAGAAAGGCCTCAGTGAATGGGGCAAGAATAGAATGAAGGAGAAAAGTAGATGAACAAAGGCAGAAAAATAGTATAGCAGAAATGAAATGAGGCAGAGAAGGATGGCTAGAATCTCTAACATAGATGGCCTTGATACACTATATTGTTAATAGTTTACCAGGATTTAAAACCCACATGACTCACATCACTTTGCTTAGATGTATTATATTCTTTTCCAGTCATTCTATCTGTATTAGATTTGAGAGCACAGACAGTTATCCTGAAAATAACAGGATATAGTATGGTAATCATCCTTAATTTTCTATTAAGCTAATCTAAAGCTCTGTATGACCTACATTGTTTTACCATGAGTAATTGTAATCAAATCTGGTTTGTTAGATTGCTGTTTTGTATTGACAGATTTTATTCAAAGCTGTTATGATTGATAGTATCAAGTCTGAGAGTATAGGCAATTGTGCTAAAGATGACAAGATGAACTAGAATATCCACTCTAGTTTGATTATTACCTGCCAAGTTTTATACTGTCTACAATGTTTTATTTTTACTAATATTGTTATTTACTGTGATATTCAATTATGCCTGATGACATAGACAATTCTATTGAAGATAATAAGAGATGACACAGTAACCATTGTAGATCACCTTGTACTGTGGTTTTGTGCCACTTTTTGGTTCGTGTTTTCATAGGAATTTGTTTTGTTTTGTCTTGCTGTGTTTTGTTTTTCCCTCTAATACAGAAAGGATAGAAATACATGTAGAGACTCATGCATGCATAGCTGTTTATAGTCTCACTGTTTGAATATCTACTTTGTATGCTTTAATTTTTTAATTTGAACAACGATTTCTAAGAGGAGAATATGTGATTTATCAACTAGTGATTTCTTACTGTTTATTTGTTTTTTGAAATTCTGTGTTATCTCTACCTTTTACATGTTTTTTTCTCTTTAAATAAAAAAATAAAATTAAACTACAAAGTTACTGTAATAAAATCAACATGGTACTGGGATAAAAGCAGATCTGAAGATCAATGGAATAGATTAGAAGATACAACTACAGCTACAAACACACTCAACCACCTTATCTTTGATAAAGGGGCCAAACACATTCACTGGAAGAATGATAGTCTCTTTAATAAATGGTGCTGGAAAAATTGGCTCTCCATGTGCCAAAAATTAAAACTAGACCCATGCCTATCACCATGTACTAAACTAAAGTCTAAATGGATCAAAGATCTGAATATTAAAACAGAAACACTAAATCTATTGGAAGACAAATAGATAAAAATCTTGAAGACATAGGGATAGGTAGAGAATTCATGAACAATAATCAAACTGCACTCAAAATGCTTCCCAAAATCAATAACTAGGATCATGTCTTATCAAAGAGTTTCTACATGTTGAAAGAAATCTCCAACTGAGTGAAAAGAAAACCCATAAATTGGGAAAAAATCTTAGTGAACTGTCC
The DNA here is from genome assembly GCA_004027455.1 of Hydrochoerus hydrochaeris. Classification (NCBI taxonomy): domain Eukaryota; kingdom Metazoa; phylum Chordata; class Mammalia; order Rodentia; family Hydrochaeridae; genus Hydrochoerus; species Hydrochoerus hydrochaeris. The sequence goes on along the minus strand of PVLA01000893.1, from coordinate 434,088 downwards.
CTCAGACAAAGGACTTCTGTCTAGAACTTTTAAAGAATTAAAAAATCAGACCCCTGAAATTCAAAGACCCAATCCAAAAATGGGCATCCAAGATGAATACACAGTTATCTGAAGAAGAAATACAAATGGCAAATTAAATACATGAAAAAATGTTTAGCATCATTAGTCATTAGGAAAATACAAATTAAAACCACACTGAGATTCCATCTCACTCTGGAATGAATGGCCAGGATAAAGAAACTTACCAACAACAAATGCTGGAGAGGCTGTGGGGAAAAAGGAACTCTTCTGCACTGTTGGTGGGAGTGCAGACTGGTGCAACCACTGTGGAGATCAGTCTGGAGATTCCTCAAAAAGCTGGGATTGGAAGTCCCATTTGACCCAGCTATTTGACTTCTAGGCATATTTCCAGAAGAACTGAAAACATCATAACACCATGATACATGTGCACCCATGTTTATAGTAGCACAATTTGTAATAGCCAGATTGTGTAAACAACCTAAGTGCCCATCAACTGAGGAATGAATAAAAAAGTTGTGGTATTTTTATACAATGGAGTACTACTCAGCTATAAAGAATGATCACATTGAGATATTTATAAATAAATGGATGCAACTTGAGACCATACTCATAAATGAAATAAATGAAACTCACATGTATAAATATTGTAGTCTCCCTAGTGTAAGAAATTATAAGAGTACTTAAGATTTTATGGTAATCAATGGTTCCCCATTGCATTGCTGTGAAATCTTATAATGTTTTCATTCATTGGTTGGAAAGATTTTATTCTATTTCATTTGATTTTATTATGTGTAATGGTTTGAACAGCTACTATAAAGAAAACAAGACCTTATGGCAGCCATTGCTGATTTAATATCATCTTGCTTTGAAATCCTAACATGCTTAACCATACTAGGCAAACCCTCAACCACTGAGTTTGCCTTTAACTGTTATTTTTAACTTCTATATTAGAATGAAAAGTACTTTTCACATCACCATTACTGAACTACAGTGTTCTGTATTTGTCTATTATATATATATATTTTTCACCAGAGAGCTTTATATTTTTATATGTTTTTGCATATAGTTTTAGTATATTTTTGTCTCACCCTAAAGTAATGTGCTTAGCATTTCTTATGAAGCAATTCTAGTGGTTATGAACTTTCTCAGCTTTTGTTTATCTAAAAAGTTTATCACACATTTATTTTTGAGGGACAGTTTTTCTGCATATAGCATTCTTGACCTCCCCACTCCTATTCTAGTACTTTGGGATTATATCTCATCACTCACTTCTTGCCCATATATTTTTTGTTGAGAAACCCACTGACAGTATTAATCAGTGCTCTTTTGTACATGGTGGGTGGCATTTCTTGTGCTGTTTTTTAAGTTTTGCCATTGTCTTTTACTTGTGAAAGTTTGATTATAATGTATTGTAGTACAGGCTTCTTTGGATTCCTTTTATTTGGGTCTGTTAAGTTTCTAAATCTGGATGTTTACTTTTATTCATAGATTTGGGGAGCTTTTGACTATATTTCTAAAAATAAGCTTTCTGACCACTATCTCTCTTTTTCCAGTCCTATAACATGCATATTAGTCTTCTTGATAGCATCTTGCAAGTCTTTTAGGATTTTTTCCTTCTTTTTTTATGCTCTTTCCTTTGAATTTCAATCACCTATCTTCATGTTCACAAAATCTTTCTTCTGCTGTAATTCTGCTGTTGAACCTCTGTAGATTTTTCAGTTCAGATATTGCATTTTTAACTCCAAATTTTTTGTTTGATTCTTTTAAAAATAATTTATATCTCTTATTTTGATTATTGAGCTCCATAATAATGGGTTTTGGTTATTTGTTAAATAATACATACACTTCAGAAAATAATACACACACCTGCAATTTGAGTTAGATTCTGCAGACTTATTTAGTTCATTTGATCTTCTAACTTTGTGTTGATATTTGTGCATTTAAAATTAGAACCATGGGCCATTTCCATGGCCACCATTACACAGGCGGATGGTGTGGGAAGGCTCAGAGAATGGCTCCTGCCTCATTGCTGCCACAACTAAGGTGAACCATACGGGAAGTCCCAGTGACAAGAGGAAACGGCAGCAACCTGGGAGTGCCCCAACTAGGGCTTATGGGATGGACAGGTGAAGAGATGATAATGATATGAACCAACTGATGATAAGTTAATGAACCAGCATTGTGCTTGAGTACAAAGACACACAGAATAGAAGCAGGTGTGTGGACTCACCCCATGTTCTGTCTTTCTTTTCCCTTTTCTTTTTTCTTTTCTAATTTTTTATCATTTTTTCTCTTTTATAAACATCTGGGGAGAACTCAAGCCATAGAAAACTAATCCCATCCCTCAAAATCAAAGACCAAGTTCAGATAATTCCTTGCTTATTCCTTCATTGTTTTTCTTCTGCACTCCTCTCTAGTTTCCCAAAGTTTTTGTGTTCATTCTTTGTTCTCTAGCCTTGCTTCTACTGTCGTTCCAGTTATCTTTCTTTTATTCACTATCCTTCTTAAATCTCCCCAACTCAAGGTAAAACCACTCTTCCAACACTTTGAATATATGCTCTCAATTTAGCAATTGGTTCTGTTATGTAATTATAGCTTTTGCTCCTATGGTTTAAGGTACAAAATTAATAGCCATCATCATTTCTCAATTCCTAAACTGCTTGAAGCTACTGTTATTGTTAATTATAACACTTTCCTTAAGTTGTCTTACCTATTGTAATTAGTTGTTCTCCCTTCTTAACAATGCTGGGAAGCCATGGGGTAATAACTTCACTACAGCCCAGCACCAAAGCACTGGGGACTGAGCCAAACAGATACTAACATCTCATTCTTAATTACCTGGAAAGGTAGAATTGTGGGACAGACATAAGCCAAGAACCTTCTACATGTAAAAGATATCCATGAGGAACAGACTCTTTCTAGAAAGGATTTGATACTAGTGACATAGCTACCTACTAAAAAACTTACAAGGATTGTAAACAAAGTAAAATTTTTGAAATAGAAAATGGCAAGATTCAGAAGCAAGATGCAATCCCTGATGCTAAACCAGAACAAGTCCAGGAGACACTGATATAAAGGAAAATTGAAGACACATATCTGAAATTTATGCCATGATAGCAACTGAAGTAAAGAAACAAATCCATGAGGGCATACAAGAAAGCAGATCAGAAATTATCCCTCAAGTAAAAAAAAAGAAATATCATTCATAAAGGAATTGCTCAGCAAATCTAGAGAAATGATAGATTAAAAAATGATGATAAGAAAGATCAATATAGGAAAGAAATAAAATTCATGAAAATTCCACTGAAAGCTGGCAAAACTACTTGAACAAAACTGAAGATAGACTTTCAGACCTTGAAGACAAGATTGCAGCTAGCAAAAGGAAAGATCTCTTAAAAATAACAAGGGTTCAGGAAATAACAATTCAACAAGTGTAACACAATGCAAAGAAAAACAATATAAGACTGATAGGTGTCAATGAAAGAAGCAGGGGTCAACACAAATGACACAAAAACACTATGTACAGAATAGCAGAAATTTCCAAAACACAGGAACAGAATCAGACATAGAGATAAGTGAGGCGTATATACATCTAATTAACCATGGCCAAAATAAATCTACACCCAGACATATAGTAATCAAGATCACAGAAATTCAGCACAAGAACAGAATATTAAAAACTGTTAGAAAAAGGAAACAGATCACCTATAAAGGAAAGCACATAAGAATCACTGCAGACTTGTTGACACAAACCCTAAAATCAAGAAGAGCTTGGAGTGAAGCATTTCAAGTGCTGATAGAAAACAACTTCCAACCCAGACTGAAAAACTATCTTTCAAAATTAATGGACAAATAAGATACTTCCATGACAAAGAGCAGTTGAAGAAATTCATGACCACCAAACCACTCTACAAAGAATAGTGAAAGCCTAGAAAGAGACAAAAATGTCCACAACTCCAAGAACAGCATCAGAAAGAAACTACCAGGAAGGTCAAACAAACAGAGGGAAAAAGCAGGGAACCAACAGGAAAATAACATGAGAAGATAAGCCAATACTTATCAGTTATAGTCATCAGTGTAAATGGCCTCAATTCACCAATCAAAAGAAACAGACTGGCAGAATGGATCAAGAAACAACATCCAACAATATGCTGTATACAAGAAAAACATTTAACTCAAAAAGAATTCATGGACTGAAAGTCAAAGGATGGGAAACAATATTCTGTGCAACAGGAACCCATAAAAAAGCAGGGGTAGCTGTTCTATTTATAGAAAATGTGAACTTTAAACCAAGAATGATCAAAAAAGATAAAGAAGTTCAATACATACTTCACAGAGGAAAAGTTCAATAAGAAGAGATAACAATCATAAATATGTGTACACAAAAAACAGGAGCACCAAAATATGTAAGACAAATATTAATAGATAAGAAAAATCAAATAAGCAATATGGCAATTGTAATGAGGACTTTAATATTCCATTTTCACAAAGAGAGAGACCAATGAGACAAAAAAATCAGCAAATAAATATCAGAACTGAACCAAACCTGTGAACAAATGGACTTAGTAGATGTTTACACAGTGTTCCACTGACATCAGAATATGAATTTTTTTCAGCTACACATGGAATGTTCCCTAAAATACACCACATACTAGTCCATCCATAGTACATGCTTAAGTAAATGCAAAGGAATTGAAATTATCCCATGAATATTATTGAACCAAAATGCACTGAAATTTGAAACTAATGGCAAAAGAAGCCACAAAAACTCCATAAACACATGGAAATCAAATAATATCCTCCTAAACATACAATGAGTCAGCAATAAAATTAAAGAAGAAATTAAATAATATTTGCATTCTAATGAAAGTACAGATACAACATACCAGAACCTGTGGGACACAATGAAAGCAGTCTTGAGAGGAAAATTTATAGCTGTGAATTCTCACCTCAGGAAAACAGAAAAAACATTAATGAAGAACCTAATGTTGCATCTCAAATTTCTGGAAAAAGAAGAGCAAGTCAATCCCAAAGCCCATATAAGGGAAGAAATTAAAGATCAGAACAGAAATTAATGCAATTGAGACTAAGAAAATGGACAGAATTAATGAATTGGAGGGTTGGTTTTTTTAAAGAATAAATAAAATTGATAGATCCCTAACCAACCTTATTAAAAAAGGACTAAAATTTATGCTCTGAGAAATGAAAATTGTGAAATCACTACAGATTCTGTGGAAATTCAGGAGATCATCAATATCTTCTTCAAAAATCTTTACTATCACAGGATGAAAAACACAGAAGAAATAGACAGATTCCTAAAAATATATGAATTACCAAAGCTGAATCAAGAATATGTAAAAATTTTGAATAATCTAATATTGATTAATGAAATTGAAAATGTAATTAAAAACTTACCAACAAAGGAAAGCTCAGGTCCTGAAGGATTCATGGATGAATTCTATAAGAAATTTAGAGAAGATTTAATTCATATACTCCTGAAACTTCTTAATAAAATTGAAAGGGAACCAATATTCCTTAGCTCATTCCTAGAAGCTAGAATTGCCCTCATACCAAAAATAGAAAAACACTCCACAAAAAGAGAACTACCAGCCAATCTCCCAAATGTATGTAGATGCAAAAGTCCTCAGTAAGACCCTAACAAACAGAATGCATCAAATCATCAAGAAGAAAAAGCTTTTGACAAATTCCAACATTAATTCATGATAAAAATCCTACAGAAAATCAGAATAGATGATATTCACCTCAGTCTGACAAACGCCATCTATAACAAAACAACAGACAGCATCATATAAAATGGACAAAACCTGAAAACTTTCACTGTAAAATCAGGCATAAGATAAGGATTTTCACTATCACTCTTTCTATTCAATATAGTTCTGGAAACATTAGCTAGATCAATAGACAAGAAAAAGAAATAAAAGGAATAAGGATAGGAAAGCAAAAAGTTAAATTATCATTATTCACAGATGACATGATACACTATGTAGAAGACCCCAAAATCTCCACTAAAAGACTTCTAGACTTAATGAACAAATTCAGTAATGTAGTTGAATACAAAGTCAGCACTCAAAAATCAATTGCATTCTTTTGCACAGACAATAAGCTGAATAAGAGAGAACTTAGGGAAATTACACCCTTCACAATAGAATTCAAGCAGGGAATCAGGCAGCGCGTGAGAGACAGACAGGCAGAGACAGAGAGAGAGAGAGAAAGAGGAAGAGAGAGAGACAGACAGAGAAACAGAAAGAGACACACACAGAGAGACTTAGACTCAATCTCAGAAAACAAGTAAAAGAGCTATACACTGAATATTAGAGTACTCTGAAAAAGGAAATTGAAAAGGATATCAGAGAATGGAAATGTATCCCTTGTTCATGGATAGGAAGAACCAACATAGTGAAAATGACCATACTCCCAAAATTACTATACAGATTTAATGCAATCCTAATCAAAATACCATTAATATAACTCAAATAAGTAGTGAAACATTCCTAAAATTCATTTGGAAGCAGAAGAGACTAAAGGCAGAAAAGGCAATTCAGGGCAACAAAGGCAAGGCAGGAGGCATTATAATCCCTGACTTGAAATTATACTATAAAGTTACTGTGATAAGATCAGCATAGCACTGGCAATAAAAACAGACCTGAGTATCAGAGGAACAGATTAGAAGATACAAACACAACTACAAACATACTCAGCCACCTTATCTTTGACAAAGTGGCCAAACACATTCTCTGGAAGAAAGATAGCTTCTTTAAAAACTGGTGTTGGAAAAGCTGGCTTTATGAATACCAAAGCCTAAACCATACCCATGTCTAGACCATGAACTAAACTAAAGTCAAAATGCTAAAATATCTAATTAAAATAGAAGTACTAAGTCTACTGGAAAAGAAAGTAGGTAGAAATATTGAAGACAGAGATATGCAGAGAATTTATCAATAATACCCAAAATGTATGAGAAATACTTTAAAGAATTAACAACTAAGACTTCATCTTATTAAAAAGTTTTTGTACATCAAAAGAAATCACCAACAGAATGAAAAAAACAACCCGCAGATGGGGATAAATTTTAGCCAATTGTCCCTAAGAAAAAATCCCTCTATCTAGAATGTATAAAGAACTGAAAGAAATCAAGCCCCTCCCCCAATTCAAAGACCAAATCCAAAAATGGGCATCTGAGATTAATAGGTACTTCTTGGATGAAGAAATACAAATGGCAAATAAATATATGGAAAAATGTTCAACATCATTGGTCATTTGAAAGATGCAAATTAAAACAACACTCAGCTTCCATGTCACTCCAGAAAGAATGGCTATCATCAAGAAATCAATCAATAAGAAATGCTCTAGGGGCTATGGGGAAAAAGGAACCCTTCTCCACTGTTGGCGGGAGTGTGGAAATCAGTATAGAGTTTCCTCAAAAAACTAGGACTAGAGAAACCATTGGACTCAGCTATTCCCTTTATGTATATCTTCCAAAAAGAATTAAAAATGTCATATATGGTACACATATATCAATGTAGATAGCAACACAATTTGTAATAACTAAATCCTGGAAACAACCCAAATGACCATCAACTGAGGAATGGATAAAACAATGTGGCATTTTTATACAATGGAGTACTATTCATCCATAAAGAAAAATAAACTTGAAACTTTTATAGGTAAATGGATGCAACTTGAGACCGTACTCATTAATAAAATCAGTCAGATTCTCATGTGCAAATATTGTATTGTTTCCCTGGCATGAGAAACTGAAAGAGTAAATAAAGTCTAAAATGTACAATAGATATTGTGAAATGTGAAGAAATTGTTAAAAAGGAAAAGGAACTAATATGGGGTTAAGGTGAAAGGAAAATGCAAGTTAGTTATACTATTAGTGTCTGTTAGTTCAAAGGAAAGGAAAGTTTGTGCTAATATTGATTGGAGAATTTTTATGCCCATGTCTTGTACTCTGGATAACTACTTTAAGTATAATATAATGCAATATATTAACTATTTTTATTCTTCTATCATCTTGTTATGAAATTTTGTTTTATCTTTTTTTCTATAACAAGACAAACAAAACAAAACAAAACATGTCTTTCAATTGTAGTGAACTGGCTTCATATAAGGAGTTTTACCAATCAACCAAGCTAGTGATACTGGGGGCTTCTAATCTCTTCTGTGAATATGATCATGGCTACAATCATAGAGAAGCATAGTTAGGAGGATTTTCACCTTTCCTTTTTTTTGTTCCTTTCTTCCTTTTTTCTTTTTTTTGGGTGACAAGGGTAGGGGGAATCTTACAATTTCATGCTTTGTATCTGTCTGTAGTGGTACAGTCCTCTGGAACAGCAGCATACTCTTCAGCTCTTTGTTTTTTTGTTTGTTTGTTTGTTTTCAGGAGACTCCAAGCCTCGAGAGTATGTCAAGTCTTGTCAGTGCTGAGAGGCAAGATAGAAAATAGCCCCTTGCACAGCCCCTGTGGAAAGTAAGAATCTTGGATGAGTAACCCTGTTTTTCCTTTTTCCCTCTAGGAGGAGGTTGGGAGCTGAGTTTCCTTTTGATGATGTGTTTCTGTGTCTGTGGGAGAGGTCATGGTTGGAACATGTCATGAATTTTCCACTGTCAACACAGTGTTAGCCTAGAACTGGGAGCTTCCTATTTGGTTTAATTTTTAAAAAGGACATTGGTTCAGGCATTACTGTTGAATCACTGTGTCCATGAGAGGAAGAAGGTCTGTGTCTTTCTAGTTAGTCATGTTACTAATGTCACCTTCTCTAACTGCGTAATTTCTAAGGAGCTTGTACCTTATAGGTCAGGACTCTTATTAGTGACCTTAGAACAGGCTACTTTATCACAACTTTGAGACCAGTACTACATTTGCTAAAAGAACTTTCTATGATGAGATGGTAGAATTCAAATTTCAATGCAGATTTTTGTGCCTAGATCAAATCCCTCTGATACACAAGGGGTGACCAGTATATATGATGAATACTTAAATTTTAAGGGTCAGCCCTTCCATTACTCCCCCTCTCTTTGAACACAAGAATCCCATCCTTCTTTCCAGTTTCTGAAGCAGTATTGGAAGTTCTCTTTTGTGAGTGTTTTTATGAGGTGTGGTTAAAAACATGGTGAATGCTGCCACTGAGTACCACCCAATGGAAAAGCAGACTTGTGGAAACATCACAGTGTATCCTCATCTATCATATTTATCAGACCTGGCATAATGTGACTTCTGGCTCTTCTTCAAAGTCAAAATGAACATGAGTGGTAATTACTTGTAATAGATCATGGAAGCAGGCACGAGGGTGCAAAAGAGAACTTGCAAATTTCTTTACAAAGTGACAAAAACAATGAAATAATTGAATAGGAAAGATGCTCTCAAAGTCATTCCTGGAAGCAATTATTACCCTGATACCAAACCACAGAAGGATCCACCCCAAAAAAACTACAAACCAGTTTTCCTAATGAACATATCCTAAACAAGATAGTGGTAAACAGAATGCAGCAAACCATCAAGAAGACTATACTCCATGACCAAGTAGGATTCATCCTAGTGATTCAGGGATGGTTCAACATATGCAAATCAATATAAGTAATGCACCATATTAATAGAACCAAGGACAAAAACCAAATGATATCTCAATAGATGCAGAAAAAGCATTTGACAAAGTCTAACTCCCATTCCTGATAAAAACTGTATAGAAAATTGGAATAGATGGTTTTTATCTCAATCTGATAAAATCCATCTATAAAAACCAACAACAAACATCATTTTGAATGGGCAAAAAATTGAAAGCTTTCCCTCTGAAATCAGGAACAAAACAAGGATGTCTGCTATCACCACTCCTACTCAATATAGTTCTGGAAATATTAGCTAAAGCAATTAGACATAAGAAAGAAGTAAAACAAATAAAGATAGAAAAGGAAGGATTTATCTTTATTTGCAAATGACAAGATACTCTACATAGAAGACCCCATAAATTCCACCAAAATACTTCTAGATTTAGTAAGCAGATCCAGTCTCACAGCTGAATACAAAGTCAACAATCAAAAATAAACAGAATTTATACACAAATAACAAACTCATTGAGATAAATTAGGGAAATCATACCTTAAACAATAGTACTCAAAAAATTGAAGACTTTGAAATCAATCTAAGAAAGGAAGTAAAAGATCTATACAATGAAAACTACAGACTCTGAAAAAGGAGATTGAAGAAGATGTTAGAAAATAGAAACATCTCTTGCTCATGGGTAGGAAGAACCAACACAGTAAAAATTTCCATGCTCTCAAAATTGTTATACAGATTTAATGCAATTCCTATAAAAATACCATTTGCATACCTCACAGAACTGGAGAAAACACTCCTAAAATTCATTTGGAATCAGAAGAGACCCAGAATAGCAAAAACAATTGTGGGCAACAAAGGCAAAGCAGAGGGCATCTCAACCCTCACTTGAAATTGTATTATGGAGCTACTATACTTAAAACACTATGGGACTAGCAAAAACAAACAAGCAAACAAAAGCCAAAAACAAAAACAACCCCCCCCAGCAAAACAGATGAGAGGATCAATGGAATAGATTAGAAGAGGCAGAAATAACTTCAAACACACTCAACAGTCTTATCTTTGACAAAGGGGCTAAACACATTAACTGGAAGAAAGAAAGCTTCTTTAATAAATGGTGCTGGAAAAATTGGCTTTCCATGTGTCAAAAATTAAAATTAAACCCATGTATATCATCATTTAATTAAATAAAATGTATCAAAGATCTAAATATTAAAACATAAAAACTAAATCTGGTGGGAGAGAGAATAGGTACAACTTTTGAAGACATAGATGTAGGCAAAGACATGAATAAAACCTGGACTGCATGGGAAATTACTACAAAGAATCAACAACTGGGATCTCATCTTACTAAAAAGCTTTTGTACATCAATAAAAATCACTAACAGAGTGAATAGACAACCTACAGAGTAGGAAAAAATATCTTACCCAGTTGTTCTTCAGACAAAGGTCTAATATCTAGAGTATATAAATAATTGAAGAAAATCAGACCTGCCCAATTTAAAGACCCAATCCAAAAATGGACATGAGAAATGAATGGCACTTCTCAGAAGTACAATTGACAAATAATTACATGAAAAATGTCCAGTATCATGGATCATTTGAGAGATGCAAATTAAAGCAACACTGAGATTCCATCTCACTCCAGAAAGAATGACTACTATCAACAAATGAACCAATAACATGCTGGAAGGGCTATGGGAAAAAGAAAACTTTCTTCCCTGTTGGTGGAGAATAGACTGGTGTAAACACTGTGGAAATCAGTGTGGAGATTCCTCAAAAAACTAGGACTAGAAGTTCCATTTAATCCAGCTATTCCCCTTCATGGTATCTTCCTGAAATAATTAAAAGCATCATACCACAGTAATACACATGTACCCATGTTTTTGCACACCATTTGAAATAGCTAAATCTTGGAAACAACTGAAATGATCATCAACTGATGAATGGATAAAAAGATGTGTTTTTTAATATATGAAGTTCTATTCAGCCATAAAACAATAAAAACTTTAAACATTTATAGCTAAATGGATGGACTTTGAGACCATATTCTTAAGAGAAATAAATAGGACATGTATTAAATATCACATTAAATGTCTCGCTAGTGTGAGAAACTGAAAGTGTACATAATAACCAAAATATGTAATAGATATTGTGATATAGGAAGTAATTGTTCAAAGAGAAAGGGGAAATGGGTGGGCGGAAGGGAAAAATGGGAAGGAAAGTTAGAATGGAAACAAAGCTTTGTAAATAAACTCAATTATAAAAAATGAAATAAGCTTGATCAAAGGGAGATGGAGTATTTTGAGGGGAATTAATGGCAATGTGTATTTTACTGTAACAGATTTTTAATATTTAAATAGTCACTTTATATTTTATCACCTATGATATGATGTAAATTGGTACATAACATAAATACTAGGATATAAGGCCAATACCGTCCTTACGTTACATGATAAGGTAATAATAGGATGAGAACCAAGGCATATACACAGATAGTCACAGACACATAAACATATTCACTATGACATAGGAGAAAATACTCATGGTTATTACAGTCTTTATTTCGGCAGCTGAAGACATGGTTATAATAAGTATTTATAACCACCTTCTACTCCCCTCTCTGTAGTCTTTTACCTTCAGAAAGCACCCCAGTTCGTGTATTCTTTGCTTTGTGAGATGACCTAAAACCTCAGTCCTGCTGGGTATAGACCATTAGTAGCTTTGCCTGGTTGGGTTGTTATATTTTCCATTAACACTAATTACATGGCACTACGATACTAACAATAGCCCTTAGTTTGGGCTTTTATAGCAAAATACTTAAGATTGGGTAATTTATAAACAACAGTACTTATTACTTGCATTACTTATTTCTCACTTATTACTTATTACTCCTTTCAAACAAAACCTCTTAACACCAACACATTGGGAATTAGGTTTCCACATGTGAATTTCAGAGGGATGTACCCAAGACGACAGCACACCATAGGGGACATATTGCCTTCCAGATACTCTTTCCTACCTTCACTGGGGAGTAATGTCTAATTATGGACTTGACAGGATGAATTATTCTAGTCCGCTTACAACAGCTTTCTTTGTTGATTTAGACTTGAAGAATCCAAAGTAGTCAGGTAGCAATCATAACTTCCAATACAACAAAATCACTTTTCTTCTGGTGGAAACACTCCTCCCTTTGGATAAGACTTCCAGGCCAGCAGAAAATTGAACAGAAAACAGAAAACAAGAACAGGAAACAGAAATTTTGAGAGTGAGTCATGAGAAATTAACAATGAGTGGTGCCATTGTACTTCTACTTCTTGATACCTGGATCTCTAAATCCTGCTGTGGGAGAAACAGATATTGGGCACTGATTCAGAATATATGCCACTGGCCCTGAGCGAGGCTGGCATTGGCCCTGAGTTGTTGCCACTCATCCAAAGCTATAGTTGAGTCATTAATATGTGATTCTATGATTCTATTAATCCAGCTGCTTTAGAGTGTTGGAAGTAGAGAAAGACTGGTGAGTTTCACAAGCATTGGCCCATTGTTGCCCTTCTCTTGCTATGAACACAGTTTTTCAATCACAAATAATTCTGTGTGGAATACTATGATGGTAAATAAGACATTCTGAAAAAATGCAATGAATATTTTATTTGAAGAATTATTATAGTAAAAGACACATTGCCATAAATGCTCCTCAAAATACTTTGTCTCACTTGTTACACACTTATTCTGTCATTCTTTCTGAAGCAGTTCTGGAAGTCCTCTTTTGTGTCTTTGAGGTATGATAAAAAATACAATGAATGCTGTTGCTGAGTGACATCTGATGAAAAAGTCAGCTTGTGAAAACTTTATGCTGTGCCTTCATCTACTTTCCTGTACCTGGAACCATGTGACTTTTAGCTCTTTTTAAATGTCAAAATGGCCATGAAACATGTGGTAGTCAGGGCTTGCAAGGGAACAGATTTAATACAGGATGCATAACTTATAGGCTTATTTTATAATATTCACTCAAAAAGTCAAATCCAGAAGAGTGCAAGAGATCTGTCTGTGTACCAGAGTCCTGATGAATCCAGTTGAGGGCATGGATCCTGTGGCAATGTCCCCCATTAGTCCAACCAGAGGCCTAGAGCCCATGAAAATGTCTCATGCAAGTCTGTAACAAGGATCTGTACTGGGAAGGCCCAAAGGCCAGTAGTAAAGCTTGTGCCAGATGGCAGAAGCATGTGTGCCACAAGGCTGAGGGGTCTGCACTGCAGTCAGGAAGTGACACTCAAGGTGAGGACCAGAGCTCCCAGGAAGAGAACAGCAGCCATACCCAGTGGTAGTGAGGACCCAAACCCCTCTGATGCTGAGAATAGCAGAGTTCATATTAGGAAAACCAGCCACAGCAACCTCCTGCAGAAAAATCAACAGCATGCAACATTCTCCACTTGTCTTTGTTTTATGTCATTTTGTCAACAATCCTCAGGTAGGTCTTCTGTGCCCAGAAGCATGCTGACTCTGTTTAACTGGATGTTCCAAGTTGACTGCTAGCTAATCCTCCACAAAAAATTTAAATGCTCTGAATTGATTCAAGACATCAGGACAGCCATATAAGCACAACTAAAGATACTCAGTGATAAGGATTTCCAAAATAGCTTCAGAAAGTGACAGGGTTAATGGGACAAGTGTGCTCAAAGCAAGGGGGAGTATTTTGAGGGGCTATTAATGCCAATATGTTTTTTACTGTAATAGTAGTACGACTTATATATATTCAAGTGTATATTTTAATCACACCTTGTAATTTAGATAAAAATCATCAGCTACCTTGTAGTTTATTTGCATGAAGGAAAGGCAAATTCTTGTCCAGAGTAAAAAGGAAGCACATAGAGTGATATCTATTGCAGAATACAATGCTGCTCCTTCCCTAAAGAAGCTGTCCAATGTAATTGATCTACCACCAAGTTGCTGGCTGAATGCCCAGAGAAATGATGAATACCCCAAGTAGGATCTTTGTGCTGGTCCCTGTTGCTAGCAGAAGACTCATGTTCCAACTCAAGCAAGCAGGTGGGAAGGGAATTAATCCTGTCTGCCTCTGCTTTTTGTCCTACTCAAGTTCTCAGTAGATTGGATGCTGCCTACTCATGTAATGAGGGCAATATAGAGCATCCTACTACTTAAAATGCTCATGTCCAAGAAATAATGTTTAATCAGGGCACTCAGTGGTAAGTCAAACTGGCATATAAAATCGTCTGTAGAAAATTAGCTCCCACATATGAAAACCAAACACAAATTTTTGTCTTAGGCTCTACTTTGAAGGGGAGCAGACTAAGACATAACTGTTATCTAAGTATTAATCCCACATCTTAAGTACTTTTATTAATATATTACAGTAATGATTTTTAAAACTGTTAAATTATAGAGTGAAATCCACAATGATGAGAAACTGTTATGCTTAACACTCAAGTGTGTGATAAAACTTAATTGTTCTATTTGTGATGTTTTAGGGGGAAAAACATATCAATTCTAAAACAGTGACTGAACTGACAGGGATCTTTGATTCATGCTACATACATTAATCACTCTTTTTTCTTTATATCATGCTTCTCAGTATGTTTAGGTTTAATCTAGGCTATTGGAGGGAATATAATGTATGGCATTTAGTTAAAATACCATTTTTTAAAGATATATTTATGCTCTCTAACTCTCCTATAAGTCACTGGAAAGCATGTATCAATGCAGCCTAGACAAACTGATCTGTTCTAGGGGAATGAGAAGGAAGTGACAGAAGGTTGAGTTTGTGACATAAGGATATGTATCACTGCTGAAAAGGGCTTTAATTATGTCAGCCAAGTCCTTAGCCAGCCTGTTCTTCCAGACTATGGGTCCTCCAAGGATGAGACAGGGAGTTGGCTGGTCTGTTTCAGAACACAAAAGATTGAGCAATGCTGAGTATTACTGTTAGAAGTCCATTTTTACATTGTTTCCCTTTCTTTCTGGGGTTAACTTCCCAGCACACTACACTGGTCATACCAGGAAAATTTCCTAATAATTCCTTGGCGGATGAAGAGTTTCACACTGACTATATGCATTAGCGAAAGCAGTTCTCTTCCTTCTCTTTCCCATTTCACCTCCCCCATCCTCTTTTATTATAGCACTATCACTGTGGTTAAGAGGTTTTTTTTTTATTATGCTTGAAATAAGTACAATTACTGACATTTTTCACACTGTGAAACTCTGTGAAATAGATTGGCCTGACCTTTTAATTCTAATTTTCTAAAGGACTCACTAGTTATATGGCTTCTAGAATTCTTTATTTTGACCCATAAGGAAACTCTTTCCAGAAATATTCTTTTATAGCAGTTTAAGAGTACTTTTAAATGCTTCAGGTTGTTCTGATTATATGCTTCCATGAATTTATGAATCTTATTTTATTCAGAATGCCCAAACTAAAAACTTAGTTGCAATATTTTAACATATCATAAATTCTAAGAGAATATTTAGAAATATCATAAGAAACTTAAGAGAGTGAGAAAGTCTATCTTTTCATGATTTAATAAAAATACATCAATACTATAAAATTTGGAAGAAATGAAATATTGCAATGCTTTCTTTCACTTTACACTCAAAATTTCATAACTTTTGAACATTCTACTTATCCATACATTCATTTTTTGTAATTTAGTTTTTAAAATGTAAGCAAACAATAAATATACATTTGTTATGTTTAGTGACTGTGATGATTGCTTTTATATAAATTTCTTCATTGTACTTTGTATAATTTTCATAGCAACCTGTGTGGATTATGATCACATTTTAAAGATGAAAAACTCCAGGCTAAAGTAATGTGGCTCATGTCACTTAGTTGCAAGGGCAAAGAGTGGAGGTGAATTCTGTTTCTTATTTCCAAGGCCAGTCTTTCTGAAATACATTATATCTCCCTAAATTTTATATCAAAATTCCACATATTACATGCTTCTGAAATTGACCTCTTAGAGTTTTTGAGGACCAGCCTGTATTTATAGACAGAATAATTGCAGATAAAATATGGATACACTGAGAAGAGAGGGCATTGATGACTTGAGTCATGAAACTGTGTTCAGAACATTAATCTTCTGGTCTCCTGGTTATGTGAGGGTTGTGCATGAGGGAGGTAGAGCACAGATTAATCTGGAAAGAGACAGACAAACCTGACTAGCTCAAGCTTGAAGTGAAGCATGGGGAAAAGCTAGTATTGGATTTAGAAGACCTTGTGAGCATTTGGCATATTAGAAGAGAGTGACATGGAGGTTCTACCAGACACAGAGAATATTTCAAGAGAAGATTATTTTTGAAGCGACATGGAAACTATAGAATCTAGCATTTACAATGTACCTTGTGTAAGAGACAAGTCACTATGACTGTGAACATAAGAGTAATATGACTGAGAGAGTGGTGTGGTATATATATATATATATATATATATATATATATATATTAAGATGAAAAGGAACTGGCAAATTAAAGATCCTGGAATATTGACTTTGAGACTAGCATGTTGAAATTTAAGGGAAAGTCTTTGGCTTCATCCAAAAGACAATGTTTACATCTTTTGAAATTGTTCTATCATTCTTATAAAGTCTGCTCCTGTTTTAAAAATCATTTTTCCCCTTTGCATTTTAGTTTGTAAAGCTTTTATTAATTTTTCTGCAAGTTTAATTATTTATTTTTTGGGCACACCCAGTGATGAGCCCATCAAATGCATTCTTCATTTCTCTTGCTGTGTTTTTGATTTCTAGTCGTATTTCCTTTTGGTTGTTTTTTAATTTCCATTTCTCTGTTAGCATTACCCATCTGTTCTTGCATATATCTATTTCTCTCCTTTATATCCTCTAGCATAACATAGCACAGCATAGTTTAGTGACAATGTAACATAACGTAAAGTATAACATAAAGTGGTAACACAACATGGTTACTTCAAATCTTCTGCATAATATTTCCAAAACCTGTGTCATCCCTGAGTTTGGTTCTGATGATTGCTCTGTCTCTTCAGACTGTATTTGCTTTCTTTGTCATGCCTTGCAATTTTTGTAGAAAAGATAGGGTGTTTGTTATAAATACACATTTGCCATACATAATGACCACATTCATCATAGGGAATTTGTACCTGTACATAATATATCTTTATTCTTTTTTTCCATTTCTCTCCCTCCATTCAACCCTACATTTATAAAAGCTTTGTTTCCATTTTTCCCTTCCATTCTTTTTTCAAATATCCCTTTCCATTCCTTCTCTTTTCCCTCCCTCTCCCTTGTTACCCTTCCCATTTGAACATGTTCTTCCTAATTCCTGATGCTATCCTCCATTTTCTCCTTACCTTTGGGTTTCTTACACTAAAGAAACAATATTATATGTTAACTTTTGTGTCTAATTTGTTTCACCTAAAATTGTGGTCTCAAGATGTATCCATTTACTCAAAAATTATTCAAGTTTATCATTCTTTATGGCAGAGTACTCCATTGGATATAAATAACACATTTTCTTTATCCATTCACTAATTGGTGGGCATGTGGGCTGTTCTCAAGATTTAGCTGTTATGAATTGTGCTGTTATAAACATGTGCATGCATATACCATGTGGTATAATGCTTTTAAAATCTTTGGGAAGATACCTAGAAGGGACATAGTTTTTTACTTATGAATTTTTAACTATGAATTTAACTATGATTTAAATCGGAATTATCATACAGATTTTCCATAGTGGTTGTACCAGTTCATTCTTTCACCAACAATGGAGAAGAGTTCTGTTCTTAAATAGGTAGAACCATATAGTAAAAATGGCCATACTTCCAAACCTCTTATACAGATTTAATGCAATTTCAATCAGAGTACCAATAGCATACTTCACAGAACTAGAGAAAACAACCCTAAAATTCATAAGGAATCAGAAGAGACCTAGAATAGCAAAATAAATTCTGGGCAATAAGAGCAAGGTATGGAGCATCACAGATCCCAACTTGAAGTTATAGTAAAAAGCTACCATGATTAAAGAGCATAATATTAGCAAAGAAACAGACCAAAAGATCTTAGGAACAGAATAAAAGATGCAGAAACAACTCCAACCACTATCAGTTACAGCATCTTTGACAAATGGACCAAACACCTTCACTGGAAGAAAGCCTTCTAATAAATGGTTCTGGGAAAACTGGCTTTTCACATGCTAAAGATTAAACCTAGACCCTTATCATTCAGCATGCACTAAACTAAAATCAAAATAGATCAAATATCTAAATTATTAAAACAGGAACAATCAGCTAGAAGATAGAATAGGTCAAACTTGAAGATGTAGTTATAGGCACAGACTTTATAATTGCACAGGAAAATACTACAGAGAACCAACAACTGGGATCACATCAAATTGCAAAGCTTTTGAACTGCACAAGAAACCACCAACAGAGTGTAAAGACAACCCATACAATGGGTAAAAAATTTTATCATCCACTCCTCATATACTGAACTAACATCTAGAATATAAAAAATCAAAGTCAGATCTCTCCTCAAATTTAAAGACCAAATCGAAAAATAGGCATTTGAAATAGACACTCTTCAGATGAAGAAGTACAAACAGCAAATAAGTACATTAAAAAGTTTTTAACATTATTGGTCTTTTAAGAAATGCAAATTTACACACCCCTGAAAGAATGGCCATCAATAAGAAATCTAACAACAGCAAATGCTGGTGAGGTTGTAGGGGAAAGAATAGGGACTTTATGTACTGGGAAATAGAAACTGAGATAAGCAGGTATCAGTGTGAGTTTTTATGTCAATCTGGCTAAGAGTTAGGCTTTACTTACTACTTACTATGGTTTTGGTACCTATAGCTTCAAATTCCTCCAGTATCCTTATTTTGTCTGCTCTGTTGTCTTTGAGTTTCTTTAATCACTTCTTGTTAGCTAGCACCTACATATTTCAGATCCTGTGACTAATTTCACTGTTATTATACTGGAGTTTTGCTGGTTTGGCAGTTAAATGTGGATGGAGGGAAGTGCTCTATAATATTATGGTTAAATTTTGATTTTTTTTGTAGGTCTATGTCCTTGGGCTGTGCTTTTCACAAATATTTCATGAGTGAGGCAGGAAGGCTGCAGGGGTTGTATTATAGAGAAATTCCTTTTGTAGGCAGGCTCTGCTAAAGTTTTTTTTTCCTCATGGACAGTAGGCCTTGGTGATGGAGAACATTCTGGGTATATTTCAGAGGTTACCCCACCCCCACCCTCAGAGTAAGAAAGGAGCGTTTCTTGCCTGTGAGAACCTGGTGAAATTCTAGAGAAAATTAAAATCTGTGAGTGTGGAGGGACTTTCCTAAGATGGTGGCCTGCACAAATTCCTTATTTGTACACATGCATCCCCCAGAAATTTGTCAAAATGACCATTTCAGTATTTTTACAAATTTAAAATTTCAGTGGCTTTGGTGATTCCGAAATTCCCCTTGTCTCTAGATATTGGGAGTTTACTCTGCAACTTCAGTTCTCTAATGGAGCTAAGAAAGAAGCTGATTTTTAGTTTGTGTAGCATTTTTATTGTTTTGAGGATAAAGACTACAGCTTCTAGAAAAGGTGAATAATATCAAGTGGCCTTGAGAATGCAGGGAGATGAGACTTTCTAGTACAATGCTATAAAGAACACAAAAACATGGGCTGGGGATTTAGCTCACTGGCATAAGCACCTGCCTTGCAAGTGCGAGGTCATGAGTTCGATCCCCAGTACAAAACAAACAAACAAACAAACAAACCCAAAAAAACACAAAAATGTACAGTAATTTTGTAGGCACCCATTCATCCTTACTGAAATTAAATATGGGTTATAAACCCACAGACAAGATATTTGGGAGATCATTCCTTAGATAGCAGCACAAAGTATTCAGCATAGGTATCCATCACTGGGGGAGAAGGTAAGTTAAATATGAGGGAAGCATACAGCAGATATTGTATAGAATCACTATGGATAGATGTTAAAAAGACAGAACTAAAAAGTCTGAAAAAGAATCATGTCTAGAGCATAGCATTAATATAAATTAAAGAAGAAATACACATTAAATGTTTTCCAAAGTTACATGAATATTTAAGGACATATTTCAAACCGAACTGATATTTGTGTAAAGAAGGGAATAAAAGCTGAGATGGAGAATAAGGAGAAAAATTAAAAAAATGAGAATAGCTTTGCATTGATGATAAGGATAATATACTATGAACTAAAGAAGGTTATTAATTTAAATGTTAGTTGAATTTCAAAATGTTAACCAACCTATTAACACCCCCAAAGGCCTAATAAGCATGTGATTTGAAAGCAAAATCTAAAATAAATTTAGCAGTGGGAAGTTAGGTTCAAATATGAGAACTTTATATTTCTAGAAAGGTATTTATGTAATGTTTGCACAGCTTGAAATTGCCTCATTAGCCATGAATTACATCTTGCTTTGTGCTGCAGGATATCGTTGGTAACTTTCAAACTGCTTAAAATAACAAAAAAATCACTTTCTGGGGTTCAAATTTATTTGTTCATTGTGACCTTCAGCACATTTGTAAAGGCATAAATTGGACAGTATTAAATTTGATCATTTAATCCTACTTAGCCGAGTAAGCAGCTGGGGGCCTAGCAAGTCCCTCGTGCACTGGGGCGGGAACTATCAGAGACTCCTAAGCTCTGCATGATGTTGGAACTTTGGGCGCTGGGAGAACAGGCGGCCTACGGGCCACCCTGGTAAGCAGCAGACACCCCTCCCCCTGCCCTGTTAGCAATAGGCACCAGCGATCTGAGTATCTTTTTAGGAGGATGAATGTATACAGCGTGGCAAGTAAGGGGGATTTCCTTCTACCATCTCTTTGAAGGGAAATATTTTTATCACTGTTTTGCTCAGTCTTGATTAATGATACTACTTTATTCAATATTCTATTTTTAGAAGTTATACATTTCCTTCCATTTTCTTCTACTTAATTCAAAGAACAGCTAATGTGAACAAAATGGGCTGTACTATTGAGCCCATTGCTTGTGTCCTGGTGACCTGCTCTGAGGTTCTGTGGTAGTTTTATTGTGGTGCGGTGCCTTGGGTTTGTTCTGTCTTGTTCTGCTGTATTTTGCTACATTAAAAAAAAGAAAGTAGATTAGAAAGTAACAAAATACCTCCAAAAATCTCCCAACTCCACCAAAGCTAATCCATGGATCATGGATGAGGAGAAACTCAAAAACAATGCAACGGAATTATATAATGTTATTAAAAGTATATAACAACAACAAAACAAGTCAGTAAGGTACTGAGCAACCTGAAACAGGATATAACTAAGCAGATAATGGACTTAAAAAGTAAAAAGAAGAAAAGAAAGTGCTCTAGAGGGTATGGCTGCATGTATGTTTAAGTGTGTAGGGTTGATAACCATGTTGCTAAGTTGTTACTGGATCATTGAACTTCTTTGCAGTCTCACTGTTTGAATGTCCACTTTGTATGCTTTAATTTTGTAACTTTAACAACTAGATCTAAGAAGAAAATATGTAATTTATCAACTAGTGATTTCTTACTGCTTTTTTTTCTGAAATTCTGTACTGTTTCTACCCCTTTTTCTATTTTGCTTTTTTTTCTCTTTAAATAAAAATTTAAAAAATGCATAATTGCTATTGTAAAAAAGAGAGGAAATAGTAAGTGCTATAAAAGATATAACTGTATGAATATTCAAGTGTATAGGGTTGATAACCATACTTCTAAGTTCTTGTTTGATTTCAGATCTGTTTGCAGTCTCACTGCTTGAGTGTCTACTTTGTATTCTCTAATTTTGTAACTTTAACAGCTATTTCTAAAAGGACAATACATAATTTATCAACCAGTGATCTCTTACTGTTTATCATTTTTTTTGAAATTCTGTAATATTTCTACCTTTTTTCTGTTTTTTTCCTCTTTAAATAAAAGAATTTTTAAAAAGCTGTATTTTATACTCTCAATATCAATATTTAATAGTATTCATTTATCTTAGTTGGTTCATTTATCTGTCTACTTCATTTTTAATAAGGGATTTAACTTAGAGAAATAGAATCCAACACAGTTTCTTTTGAAAAATAAAGATTATTTTATAGAAGTAATTTATATTTCTGAGACCTTATGGTCCACAACAGTCTCTGATTCATCCTGTAGCTACCTGATATTCTGATTTATCATATAGCTATCTGAAATTATTCTTGAATTGCATATTCTGATGAATAATGAATCAACTGCATACTTTTTGGAAGATATTAAGTCTAATCATAAAGGATTCCATCTGATGGTGTTTAAAACCTTACTTAAAATAACAGATTTTTCAGGGATGTACTTTTGGTTTTAAGCCAAGTTTTACTTTGTTTTTGTATAAAGTTCATTCACTAGTTAATTTTTTTCTCTGTACTTAAAAGAAAATGCCAGAAAAAGCCTCTTCTTTCTAATACATGCAAAATAAGCTAATCTCCAATAGAGTTCGTAGACTGCTTGAGTGATATTTACACAACTGGGTTTTTTGAATCACAGAACATGCTGTTTCTGTCATATCAGACTTGGGCCAATCTGATAAATTGGCCTAACTGCTCTGCTGTTTTAGTAACTCAGAATTATTCTGGTAGACATTTCTGAGAGTCAAGACCAAAAGGTACATCCCAAGTTTGATTTGGCTCTGCAGTGTTCAGGCTTACTCCTTGAGTGCAGTAAGCATCAACTCATGGCATCCACCATGAGTTGGTTGTGGTCCAGGCTGGACACAGACATCCTAGGTATATGCCAGGTAATCTCTATGTTGGCTTTGATTCCTATTTCACTGCCTTATCAGTTTCAACTTATTCAAGACTCTTGGAATTGAAATTGTCCTTTTAAGGAAGGGATGTGGGAAAAGGAACAACGTTTATTAAACAGAGTCTTAGTGGTGAGAGACATTTTAAAAATTAACGTAGCCATTTGTTTGCATGTGTTTGATTTTAACTAACTCATAATGAACTCAACTGGTTTGGTGGTTCCTAATGATTTTGTTGTGACTAGATGAGATGAAAAAAATATTTTAAAACACATTTTGGACACAAAGTTTGAAATAGTAAACTTTAACAGGAAAATGAAAACCACACATGAAGGAAAAACTTGTTTCCTTAAATCTCAATCACTGGCTAAATGCCTAGCATGGAAAGCAAAATTTGTTATTTATTTAATTTATGCTTCTTCATTTTCTTTCATTTCTTTTAGGAATTAATTCCACCATCCATCCAGGTGTGATTCTTTTCTCTATGTGCTTTCCTCTCAAACAATTAGCTTAGGAAAAACAAATTCACTTATGTGTAGGATAAGATTGGTGTTTATATAATAAAGAGCAGTGGTAAATTCTCGTTACCCAGAAAGAAAACTTTTCATGTAATAGTAGAAGAGAACTCATGTTGCTGTTGGTGTTACAATCTTAAAATTGTCAGTCTTTCATTCTTTTTCCTTCTGCCCATAGTTGCCAATTATCCCTTCGGTCCAATATTATGACATAGCACATTTCCAGCATGATAAGCTCTGGATGCAGAAGATAGAAACATTGATAAAACTCATTAATAAACCAATTCAATTTCCTTGAAAGTTTTTCTTTAGTATATACATGATAGAACTCAAAGAAAATAATCAAAAAATTTAAATTTCCAAAAATATATTCAAGTTGTGATGAATTAATTTTAATTGGAACAGAAAAAGTGTGGTAGTTTACATAAGTTTAAGTGGTAGCATATTCAATAGAATTAAGGATTTTTATGTTAACAATAAAATGAATACCTAAGAAACATAAGAAATGAATCAGTGAATCAGGACTAGGAAGATAGAGTCTTTTACTGTTTCTGTGAAACAAAATAATGCTTTGGGACTAAACACTTTTTATGTCAATTGATTTATTTCATCATATATCTTTAAGATCTTCAGAGGTAAACAAAGCTTAGTGATTCTTTCAAGTGGGTACAATACAAGGATTTTTATTTTTATTTTTTAAATAAAAGAAGATGATTTATTTGAAGGCTGGGGAAAGTGGAAAGAGAGATGGCAGACAGCTGCTCTGTACTAGTAAGGAATATTCGACAGGAAATACTTTAAAATAGGGATTTTTAAAATGAAGGTATGAATGCTTTTCTTAAAGTTTAATTCAGTTTAGGCAAAATTTTAATCTTTTTATGATTGGGTTCTGTTCTCTAGAAATCAGTGGTTTTCAGTTTATCTCTCTGATCCACTGATTAATTCAATACTAAATGTCAAACATTCATCCCATCTTACAATTGTCCAAAAGTCATAATCCATATATCTACTGTGTGCACAATAGTTTCTTAATTTCAGTAAAGGATTCAGCTCAAACTAACAAACTAATTTAAGTTTGTACCACTGTGGAGTTAATAATCTCATGGAAAGAGAAGGCATAATAGAAATTGATGAATACTAGTGTAAGTTAAAAGTTAGATTGGTGTGATTGCTAGTGAGTAGCCTGAATAGAAAAATGAGACCTACTTTGAGTTGGGCTTGTTAGGAAAAACATGTAGTTGAGAATAGAAGCATGGAATTCATTTGAACTCTGTACAACTTCTCTAAAATCTATGACTATTTTGGTTCTAAAATTGCCCTACTCTAACCTTTTTGTTTTATTGATGAGACGGTCGAGGCCCAAAGAATGTAAGAAGCTTTACTAAGATGCCAGTCAGGTAGTGGCTGAGGTGGGTTTGGACCCTAGTTTCCCAGGTCCAGCTTCACTTCGGTACCAGGGTGCTTTCAACTGGAGTTATTTAAGAGACCGGCAGATGGAGCCACCCCCAGATCTCCTTCTTGCTCATATCTCTTTTGTTTTTAATATCTCTCTCATATTTTCATTGTTAAAATCTGTATTTTTAGTTAGTTCAAAACTTCTTTAGTATTTACTGAGAAAAGTCATGACCATCCATGTATGTGCCATTTTGTTATAACATGAAAGAAAGTGATTTTCACTAAAGAAAGCATTTATTTTCAATTTAGGATAGAGATATTAAACAAAAATTATTTGTTTTTGTTGTTGTTGTTGTTGCCCCTGCCTTTGACTTTTCAGGTTCTAGTGACTTTCATGTTCTTTCCCTTCCCAAAAGAAACCTTTTCAACAGCCTTGGCCTATATTTTCTCGACAAACACTACCGGGAAGGCAGCATCTGAAAAGTTCAGCATGGCCTCCAATCTTAGGCTTTATCTTTGAAATTATGCACACTGAGTTAAAATATTGCTCCATTTGTGGCCTGGGATGGTCCTTACTAATTCCATATGAAGTTAGAGTGCCAAAGAACTCTTAGAACTCCCCTTGCGAATTTGCTTGGTGAGCGGTTCTGGACTTGGCGTTTTAATCTCTCCATCAGGATCAATGTGATCCTGTGTTAAAGCCAAGGTCAAATGGGATACGCAGTTGAACTTTCTCCTTAGTTTTGCGTGGCTTGTTGAAACATGTAACCTTTCTAGGCTTGGTTTCTGCTTTGGAGAGGAATCTGAAGTCCAAGCAGATGTTTCTTTCCTTCTTTTTAAAACCTCTTTTCTTTTACTAGGCATGGTGTCAAAGAAGCAATTGGGGGTAGATTAGGTAGGAGGTGGAAGGTCAATGTTTTCTTTGCTAATATTGCAAAATAAGAGATTTTGTGTTTGTTTGTTCTTATTTTCTGCCAACTGGGCCACTAAGAGCAAGTGGTTGATTCTAAAGATTTCCTTTGTATGTCGGCACTAGCCACAGAGTGCAGGTATGGTAAGAAAAGCCATTACAGTAGCCATCTTTTAGTACTCAGCTGCCACATTTTAAGGTTCTTTCCTCCAAAGCAGTTAATGTAAATGAATTTCTTCTACAAAATACTAAATTTTTAATTACTAATAACATATGAATAAAACAGTATCTATGCTGTTTCTCTTTCCACCATAATTCTATGTTAGTTGTTGTTGTCTTTTGTTTGTTCCTTTAGGGTACCAGGAATCAAACTCAGAACCTTGCACTTTCCAGGAAGGCACTTGTGCCACTGAGCTATAGCCAATGTCCAACCTTATGTTTTTAAAAATGAACCTCCATGCACACATTATTTTTTAACCACAAATGACATTTAGGATCAGCTTTACAGCTCTGTCAGTTCACAAGGCTCACTAAAGAGGCCCTTAAAATAACTGTCCTGTAGTAACCTGAAGTATTCGACCTTATGCTTCAGAACAGTTTATGGGGCAAGCCATCAAACTGGAAATGGTGTTTGAAAAAAAAACACTATATATTTGATCTTACTTTTCTCTGTGTGGAGGTACTAAACATCTCTAATTCATATTTTCTGTAAAGCCTGTGGATAATGGTAAACAATTTCCTGGCTAATTTCATGGGCATAAAATAAATAAGAGAGCAAAGAAGGGAAAATCTATACAAAGATTATAGAATTTTATGGTTGGGAAGAGACCCTTGGCTAGGAAACTGCAAATTAGGTTTGGTACCATAACCAAGAATTATTTCCAAATTTGGTGAAAAATGTAAGTAAGCTTGAATCTGTTTGTTAATGATTTCTTCTTGTTTTGCTCTCTTCTATTAGTCAACATTAGTTTTCCATCTTTTTGCCATTAACCAAGGTGTATTGCTATCTCCTGGACTGAGTGGATGTTGTAGTATAGATTGGACAGAAGGTAGATTTTCAACTTCATTGAACATTATAATCACATGGTGAGCATTTAAGGAATACTATAGTGTGGGCCTTAACTACTAGGATTTTTATTGAACTGGTCTGATAGAGCAGTGGGAAAGAAGTGACACTGATTTCTTTTTAAAAGGTCGTCAAATGATCTCAGTGGACCAAGACTGAAACCATGGCAGCTGATGGGAGACCTGTGCTAGGTAATCTGATTGGCAAAGATATATTCTCTTGGAAGAAAAACACAATACAATGAAACAAAATCAAAAAAATGTAGTAATTATTCTTTCAGCTGTTTACATGTCAAAAGCATTTTTAAGCTAAAATGAAACCTGTGTTTTATTCATCATAAATAAAAAATATAGAGTGACATAGGGAACTATTTCTATTAACAGCTTGAAACATGCAACCTTTCTAGGTTTGGTTTCTACTTTGGAGAGGAATCTAAGTCCAAGCAGATGTTTTTTAGGTCAAGATTGCAATTTACAATGAATATACAGGTTTCATTTTTGTAATCATGAATCAATAAATTTTTCTTTTTCCTAAGCTAATTTGATATTTTTTTGTTTTCTGCAATAAAATAATTTTTGCTTAAACATGTGAGAGACAAAACATTGTATTACACAGGGAAGAAATGAAATTGGTGTTTTGAAACAAGCAAAAATTTCATATAAAGGATGTGACCTAAGCTGGAAGAATTGAGATTGAAGAGAGATAGAAGAGAAATATGAATAAGAAATAATTCACTAATTTATTAGGTTCTGAACAAGGATGGTCAAGCAAATTTTGTAAATAGTAAAATGCACGTATTCTTTATCTAAGCACAGTGACAGATAAAGACAATTTAGCTATTACAGTGCTATTTTTCTTTATCATGACTCTGGAGGTTTGTCTTTCTCCTCTTTGAAACATTTTACCCTTCTTTAAATACAGTATACTTGAGTTGACACTGTGAGTATCTTCTGGTAACATTTGAAATCATATATCACTAGCTAAACTATGAGTTCCTTGAAGATGATGTGTTATCATTCAATTTTGCTCTTGCTTTGCAATGTGTAGTTTGGTGCTTGGACCATAACTCAGGAAAGGAGAAAACTAAGGGAAGGGGAAGTAAAACAGCTCAGAGTGAGTCATGTGGATGTCAATACTCCATGATGAATATATTCATTATGTATTATAATCAAACACTAATAAAAATTAAAAAATAAGTAAATAAATGTAAATTCTGGCTTCAATAGTTAAAAAATAAACTTCACAAGTGACTTTAGATGGAGGAAAAAGAGATTTAGTCACTTTTTATGTATTTATTTTTATTTTAAAGGGAATGAAACAATCCTGGTTCTCCCCATTTTGTATGCTGGCTGGCTCACAGGTGTGGGTATGGTTTTCCCTGGTCTGCGTTCTGGCTGGCTCACAGGCAGGGGCATTGCTTCCGGCCAAGTTCTCTCCAGTCCTTGCTCTGGTGGCTCACAGGCAGGGTCTTAACTTCCTGATTTTCCCTGGTCTGTGCTCAATTTAGCCACTTTGAACCTGATGGAAAACTAGCTTAGCAAATATATGTTGAGTATGTCCTTCACAAGCCCAAGGATTTTTTTCTTTCTTTTTAAAAAAAATTTATTTAAAGAGAAAAAAAGCAAAACAGAAAAAAGGGTAGAAACAATACAGAAATTCAGAAAAAAAATAAACAGCAAGAAATCACTAGTTGATAAATTACATATTGACTTCTTAGACATAGTTGTTCAAGTTACAAAATTAAAGCATACCAAGTGGACATTCAAACAGTAAGACTGCAAACAGTTTTGTTCAATGATCCAATAAAAACTTAGTAACACAGTTATCAATCCTACACACTTAAAGATAAAAGCAGTTATATCCTTCAGAGCACTTTCTTTTCCTCCTTTTGCTTTTTAAGTCCATTTTCTGTTTAGTTATATCCTGTTTCAGGTTGCTCAGTACCTTACTGATCCGTTTTGTTGTTGTTATTTTCTTTTTAATCACCTTATATTATTGTGTTGCTTTGTTTTTGAGTTTCTCCTTATCCCATGCCCCATGGATCAGCTTTGGTGGAGTTGGGAGTTTTTTGTTACTTTGTTTTGCATAATACAGCAGAACAAGACAGATCAGAGCCATCTGAGACAGTGCAGTGAAATTGGCCCAGAATCTCACAGCAGGTCACCAAGACACCAACAATAGGCACTATAGTACATCCTGTTCTGTTCTTTCATTAGCTGTTCTTTCAATCAGATAGAGCAAAATGGAAGGAAATACCAAACTTTTAAAAACAGAATATTGAATAGAGCAGTACCATTAATCAGAACTGAGCAAAACAGTGATAAAAATATTTGCCTTCAAAGAGATGGTAGAAAGTCACACTGTATAAATTCATCCTCCCAAGAGATACTCAGACCTCTGGCTCCCACTTGCTAACGGGGAGTGAGGGGGATGGATCCATGTTTGATTCTTAGCCTGTGCACTGGCAGGCCCACAGCCACTTACCATGGTGGCGAGCTGGCTGCCTGTTCTCCCAATGCCCTAAGTTCCAACATGGTGCAGAGCTCAGGAAATGCCAATAATTCTCGCCTTGGAGTGTGGGGTCTTGTGTCCATTTTTTTCTTTTTTGGAAACAGTGTCTTGCTGTGTAGTTCACACTGGCCTTGAACTCACTATGTAGCCCAGGCCAGTCTCAAACACAAAGCAATCCTTCTGTTTCAGCCTCCCATAATGTTGAGATTATAGGTGTGGGCCACCATACCTGGCTAAGGACAGTTTTTTTTAAAAGACAAAAGTTATTTTGAAACCTCATTGTAGACCTAAATGCAGAAAGACAAGAAAATTTACAATGAGATAACAAGCTGAACAAGTAAGAAGTTCTGATAGTTTTGTATTATCTGGCTAGTTTTAAATGCAAACATTAGAGTCCTTGCTGAATGTGAGTTATAGCAGTGTAATCTAGTGCTCAAAACATGGGCTTCACATCTAGACACATGCAACTTTAAATCATACCTCTGCCATTCACTGGCAAGATGATCTTGGGATAATTACTTAATTTGTTTCAGCTTCCATTTTATATAAATAAATTAAGAATACCATCATACTGGCCTTTTAGGGATATGAGAGGTTTTGGAGCAATGCTATATAGTATTCTTCCTAATATTGTTATTTGACCATTAATAAATTTCTGGAAAAAACTATTGATGAAGGACTTAAATGAGCCATCTTTTAAGCTACCTTGTAGGCATGCTTCAGCCACTTCTGAGTCACAGTAAGCATGAAATTGCTATGCAGATGAGATAAGAATCAAGGATTATTTTATTTATTTATTTATTTTTATTTAAAGAGAAACAAAAGCATGTAAAGAGTAGAGATAATACAGAATTCCAAAAAAAAGATACACAATAAGAAATGACTGGTTAATAAATTATATTGTCCTCTTAGAAATACTTGTTCAAGTTACAAAATTAAAGCATACAAAGTAGATAGTCAAACAGTCAGAGTGTAAACAGCTATGCATGCATGAATCTCTACATGTATTTTTATCCATTCTGCATTAGAGGGACAAACAAAACTTAGCAAAACAAAAACAAAACAAATTCCTATAAAAACATGAAACCAAAAAGTCATATAAAACCACACTACAAGGTGATCTACAAGGATTACTGTGTTGTTTCTTATTATCTTCAATAGAATGTCTATATCATGAGGCATAATTGAATATAGCAGTATAATGGAGCATAGCAGTAAATAACAATATTAGTAAAATAAAACATTGTAGGCAGTATAAAACTTCAAAGGCAGGTAATAATCAAACCAGAGTGGATATTCTAGTGGATCTTGTCATCTTAAGTGCAGTTGCCTATACTCTCAGACTTGATACTATCAATCATAACAACTTTGAATAAAATCTATTAATACAAAACAGAAATCCAACAAACCAGGTTTGATTATGATCAGTCAAGGTAAAGCAGTGTAGGTTTTACAGAGCTTTAGATTAAGTTAATAGGAGATTAAAGATGATTACCATACTATATCCTGTAATTTTCAGGATTACTATCTGTGCCCTCAAATCTAGTACAGGTAGAATGACTAGAACAGAATATAATACATCTAAGTAGAGTAGTGTGAGTAATGTGTGTTTTAAATCCTGGTACACTATTAACAATATAGTGTATCAAGGCCATCTATGTTAGAGTTTCTAGCCATCCTTCTCTGCCTCATTTCTGCTATGCTATTTTTCTGCCTTTGTTTAGTTTTCTCCTTCATTTTACTGCCTGCCCCACTCATTGAGGCCTTTCTGCCACTGTTCCTAAAATCCTGGTATTTTTTTCTCTCTCTCTAGAAATTCTCTATAGGGTTGGATTGGTGGTCACAACTTCTCCAGTTCCTCTTTGTCATGGAAGCATCCTGTTTCTCCATTAATTTCTAGTGACAATTTTGCAGGGTACATCAATCTGGGCTAGAGGTTCTTTTCTTTCAGGACTTGGGATACTTCACTCCAAGCTCTTGTTGATCTGATGATCAGTGTTGAGAAGTCAGCCGTGATTCTGATGGGCTTTTTAGGTAATCTGTTTCTTTTCTCTGACAGCTTTTAATATTCTGTTTGTATATTGAATTTCTGGTATCTTGATTATTATATGTCTAGGTATAGATCTGTTTTGGTTGTAGGTGGCTGGAGTTCTGTATGCCTCACATAACCAAATGTCATTTTCTT
The DNA here is from genome assembly GCA_004027455.1 of Hydrochoerus hydrochaeris. NCBI lineage: Eukaryota > Metazoa > Chordata > Mammalia > Rodentia > Hydrochaeridae > Hydrochoerus > Hydrochoerus hydrochaeris. Next base: position 402,146 of record PVLA01000893.1, on the reverse strand, counting down.
TTCCCATGCTTGGGAAGTTTTCCTTAATTATTTCTGTGAATAGCCTTTGCTTAAATTGTATAATCTCTTGTCATCTTCTAGCCTTTGTATTGTTACTGCCTGTTTTCTTGTTATTTTTAAGAGATCTTTCCTTTCATGATCACACATTGCAAACTTGTCTTCAAATTTTGATAGTCTACCCTTAGTTTCTTTTAAGGAGTTTTGCCAGCTTTCAATGGAGTTTTTAATTTCCTGGTAGTCTCTTTGAATCTGCTTCATGTATTCTATATTTTCTTTATATTCTTTATTGAATGTTTCTCTCCTTTTTTTGTGTTCCTCTCTTCTTCCATCTGTATCTTCCTGAGAGATGCTTCCTGAGAGCATTTCTACCCTTAGTTTCTTTTAAGGAGTTTTGCCAGCTTTCAATGGAGTTTTTAATTTCCTGGTAGTCTCTTTGAATCTGCTTCATGTATTCTATATTTTCTTTATATTCTTTATTGAATGTTTCTCTCCTTTTTTTGTGTTCCTCTCTTCTTCCATCTGTATCTTCCTGAGAGATGCTTCCTGAGAGCATTTCTTTTATTACTCTACTCATATCCTGCTTTACCTGATTTACTATTTCAGTTTTGAGCTTGTCTACAAGGTCTCAAAGATATCTCTTAATTTCCATTGAAGCCATGTCTGATGTTGTGTGTTTGCCACCCTCAGTCTCCCTTGTTTTTCCTTCTCCTGGATCAGGGCTCTCAAGGTTCTGGGCTGGGTGCCTCCTCCTGCCTCTCTCTCCTGTCATGGCCCTGGCTTCCTCCACACAGGTTGCAGTGCAGGTCCCAGCCCTCTTCCCTGTTAGCCACGTTTCCTCCAAAGCACCCTGGAGAGGGACCTCTGCCCTCTCCTGGCTGCTCTTGTCACTGAGGTGTAAGCAGTGGCTGCATATGCCTGCCCCTCCCCACCGGGCCAGCCAAACTTCAGGGGCATCACCCCATTAGTGCTTGTTAGGTGCAGGGAATCTCTTTGGGATGGCTCATTGGGTCCTGGCCAGGGGCGTGGCCCAGTCCAAGCAAGTCCCACAAATCTGCTCTGGGTAGGGAAGAACCAACTGAAGTCACTGTCGCTCCCAGTTCAGGCTCCTCCTGCCCAATTCCAACATGCCACCTATTTGGTTGCACCCTTCCCATGTGGGGGGGTCTCACTCCCAGCACTGACCATGGATTAATGAAGGTTCCTTCACCGGCTCCATTCTCTATTGGGCTCACCAACCCCCGACTTCAGTGCTGCTCTTCTCCTGTGAGTGGCAGCGGGAACGAGTTTGGGCGGCTCTGCCTGCTGGCATGGATTCAAGCTGATGCAAACTTGGCGGGTCACTGTGAAAACTGTGTATTCCGTAATTTTTAGCTGTTTCAGTTGTAGTCCCAAAGTATTTGACCAGCTTTTTTATGTTTTAATTTCTTCCTGTGTCAAGAGGATCCATCTCCCTCTGTCTGGGTCTCTCCAGGGTGTTTTATTCTGGTGTATGAGTTGTTTCTCCTGGGAGGTTTTGTATTTTGTTGGTCACTGATCAGCCATCTTGTCTTTTCCCTCGCAAGGATTATTTTATTCCATTCCTTTTTTTTTGAAAGATAGCATCAAATAGTGGAATGAATGTGGGGATTAGCATATAATGCCTTAGGATTAAATCCTAGCTTGGACACTTGTTGCCATTTTTTATTTGCCAAATATGTATCCTAGTTTCCTATTGCTCCACTACCAAACCTTGCTAGGGGCAATAATGACAGAACCAATGAAAAAGTAATTTGTATATTGCAATGGGCTACTGAAAGTAATTACAAAAAAGCAAAGAACAGTCTGATTCTTGTTTACTAGAGAATCTGAAAGTAGAGGGAATGAGGGCCTAAGTTTTCAGATTCAGTCCAGGATGGTAAGCATATCTTTGAAGGTGTGATGGAAAAGGTAAGATTCAGTTAACTCTGTCCATTTAAAAAGAGTTTACTTTGAAAATAAACAGGCTCAAGGAAAATCATGAAGTTCAAAAGTACCTTTGGCTGCATAAAACTAAGGAGGACAAAACAGCCTAAAAAGAATATTTCAAACTTATAAATGACATCACCATTCTCACTTGGGCACAGTGACCCAGTAAATGATTCCTTTATTTGAAGGTAATTACCTACCTTAAGGCTGACATGTTTACCTAGTAATCCCAAAGCATTTAGTTTCTACTGGCTTTTGTTTAGGTTTGTTTTTCCTGTTGTCTCACCCTGGGTCTAAAGAAAGCTTGCACATAATAGGAATGGCATGGAGCTATTTTAAAAATATGTGGCCAGAGGAGAAGCTAGTGTCGAAGAACTGCCACCATGAAATAAACAGTATCTACTTTTATAAGGACTTTTATGACAATAAGACCCCCGGAATGCCTGCCACAGGTGGGAGGGGCGTCAACACCCTTTGTTCAATCTTCTGCATTTATATGCTCACCAAAAGCACCTATTGCCACATTTACTTCCAATTCCATGAACATTTACTTTCTTCTCAGTGTTCAGGTTTGGATCCACTTTCTTTCTGGAAATATATCAAAGTCAATCCCCAGCCTGCGGTCTAGAGTGCAGAAGAGTTTAGTCATAGTTTGGTCCAACTTCTGAACAACAGTATTAAGCTTATGATTTCTGAAATGTTTATGTTAACTCTAGCTACGCTGTTTACTGCAGTTGTTGACACTAACACTGTTTGGTCCAGATGAAAGAACAAGATCAGCAACTGAGATTGTTTTGTGTTGTAAGTTCTACTTGCAGATGTCCTTAAACTAATGAAAGCCAGAATGTTTCTTTCTCTGATCTCATGATCAGAAAGCCAAGGTTGTAGGGGGGCAAGGTTTTATTTTCCAAGGTTAACAAGTTTTTTGGAGAAAAATAATATGAGACCTCCTTAAACATTGCCTCAGGGAATTAAGAGGTAACTTACTTTTGGGAGAATATTCCCCTCAAAACAGTGTATAGAAAAGAGTACTTTATTTTAATCGTGTCTATTTTGATACTATTTTTAAAACTTCAAGGATATGAATTGTTTTTTGTATGTAAAACTAGTATTGAATTCAAGTAGTTTTCAATCAGTTAAAAAAAGTGACTCTATTTTCACAATTTTGGCTCTTGTAGACATGGTTTTGGACCATACACTGCCTGGTCTTAGAAGTATGCATAGAAAGAACTTTGCTTCATTTTTCCCTTTGGCTTTCATTTGTTTAATATTATATTAATGGATAAGTTGGGTCAACTAAAGAGACAGAAAAAGAGGCAAGTTAAGACAAGGGTGATTTTAATTAACTAGCTCTTTTTAGAGCTGCTGAAATCCATCCCTTGGACTGGCAATACTTTGGCATTAGAAACAGACAGACTCTAAAAAATCTTAAATTTTCCTTTTACTTGAGTTTTTTAAAAAGTAATGTTTTTAGGAAGCAAAGGATGTTCTGTTTATAAGGCTTTCTGCATTGCACTTGACATAGGTGTATTTTTTTTATCTTTACTTGAACAAAAACTAATGAAGATATTGATGAACCTCTTGTATTTTATTCTATGATAGAAAATAAGATCACAATGGCAACTGGATACAGACAATAAAAACAATTTTCAGCTTGCACACCGTGGAAGCAGTGTACTTTGCACCAGGATGATAATTTGACTGCATCTTGAGGTTTGCTAAAATGGGACTTGCAACCTGTCTATCTAAGGATTTTGATCTAATCTACTAAACTTGGATCATTGAATACATACTGTCTAAGAAAATCCTGTTTGGTTCTGTTTTGCCTATAAAGAATATACACAGGTAGAAAAGGGTTTTTTTTTTTTGTATGTTGAACACTGTATCTAGACATTAATTGCATTTTTTTCTCTAAATCATTCTCTATTGTATTTTAACTTTTAACGTATGAGTTTCTGTGACACAAATAATGTGTTAAATATTTGGAAAAATATGTATTCACTTGCCCTGACAATGCAGCTAATGTACCTTAAGGTAAATATCTTAAATTAAGAAAAATTTTATTAGTAATGGTAATACCTGACCATTATCAAGTAGTTACTAATGACTGGAAGAGGACCTTTACATGTTGTGGCAAAGGGTGATTAACTTTCTGTTATCTTGTTTCCCTTTCTTTCTAGCAGTCCAACTGTGAATTATGTTTCCATCCTCTGTTGCAATTGTGCAATTACTAGGTCAGCCAGTTTCTGCCATTAGTATATAAACAGTGACATGTCTCATTTCTAGTGAAGCTGATACAAATTTCATGCATGTGATGATATGTGCTTTTTCCTTTTCTGCTGGCTTGATGCAGCCAAACAAGAAAATCTTAGAAATGATGAGTTGAAAGGGTGTGGTTAAAATATTTGTGCTGATGAGTGCTTCCTGATAATCAAGAATATCAATTCAGCATTTTATGTGTGTGAAGAATAAATGATTGCCCTGTTGAAGGTACTACCAGTATATATTTGTGTATTTACTTGTAACACCTAGCATTAGTTTATTACACATATATTGCTTAATTCTTTGCTCTTAGGGATAGGAATAATATCTAACCTTATCTAGTAGCCAGATGTGGTAGCACATACCTGTAATCCCAGCACTTAGGATGCTGAGGCAGAAGGATTGCTGTGAATTTAAGGCCAGCCTCGATAGTGAATTCAAGGCCAGCCTGGAATATGTAGTGAGACTGGCTCATAGAGATTTTTAAAAATGTGTGAGTGGAACATAGTTCATAAATGATAAAAGTGGGTTTTAATACAAGAATTATGTTTGAAAAACTCTCTCATTATAATTGTCAGACTCTGTAAATTCCCATATTTTCAAAACTTTTAATTTGAGGGTTATGCTCAGGGAAATTCTTCATGCAGATAACTAGGAACATTTTTCAAAGAAATTTGAGAATTATTTAAATTATATAATTTCAATATTTTAGACTATAATAGTAAAAATTATATCATTAGATAAACATGTCTGGCATATACACAAGTTATGCATAAAGGCTTACAATCAATATTATCAAATAATACAATTGTGTAGTATGAACCTTTCTAAATTACTGCTGCATTTTTAGTTTAAATTATTTAAAGCATATTAATAGCAATCACTTTTGTTACTGTTAAATATTTTAGTCAAGTTATTTTTACTGAACTGTTTTATGGTTTTAATCAGGGGAAAGCTCCATAGTAATTTTGAATCTGATGAGTTCTGTATTTTTAGATTCGTGAACCTCATTGTCATGCAAGAGATCATGGGCTTTCTACATCTATCAAGGGATGGCACTGTAACTGTATCATGATGTTTGGATCTTTGGAAAAGATGTTTTGAACTGTTGCCATAATATATGCACAATCAAATAAATAAGCACACTAAATCCATCACAGGATAACTTGGTTTTAAAAGTAGAGATTTATCCATTTATTTAAAAGCAGAAAAATTAATAATCTGAAGTATTGGAAGTTAACCAAGTACATTCCCAAGGAGAAAAAAACCTACTGGTTACTAGAAAAGCTTGAACATCAATTAAATAAAAAACAGTCTTCCCCAAACCAGTAGTGAGGTTCATGAAGGCACTGAGGAAGCTCAAAATCTGTGTAACAAAATGCTTGAAATACCAGAGGAAATACACTTTTGGTATTATATTATAAAATAACATATTTATTCATGGTTAATAACCAAGTATAACATTCCATGCTAAGGACCAAAGTCCTTCATTTTCTTTATCGAAACATTGGAATGACTTTCCATAATAAAAAAAGAAACAGAAATTGCTTCTCAATAGCAAGAACAATGAGTTGGTTTCCCTGAAAAGTGTTGTTTGGCAGTTTTCTCTATCTTGCTGAAGGTTCCCTGCTAATTCTCAGCATTACCTGTTACTTTTGACCTCATTGCTCTGAGAGTAGAGTCTAGTTTATGGGCCAAACTTCCTAGAGGAACACTAGGTCCTACTTTTTGCAAACAAAGTTCCATTTAATCCTGGCAACACCAAGTTTTCTGGTTCAAAGAGAAGCGTCTTATAAGACTTCTTGGACACCAAATAACTCTTACAAAACAACATTTTGATGAATTAAGTGTAAATGAATCAGAAACATATGGATTAAATTTCCTTTGAAATATGCATGCCTTTTCTGAATTAAGGGGTAAAACATTTGGCAAAATGTATTTCGCTGAACACAAAATACTAGCAAAGAGCTCAGTGTTTTCTTGAACCCCCAAATTATGCTGGAGTCTTTTTTCTTTTAAAATTAATTCATGTTTGGTCTTGATATATATATTTTTAAAATTTGGGAATAGCTTTATTTTGACCTCTGATTACTTCAAGGGATTTGTATTTTCTTTAGTTATTGATAAAATCCCTCAGAAATATGCACTCAACTTTATATTTGCATGTTCTTTTGATAGAAATAAATATGCTCTGTTTTCTGGCCACTATTTGGACAATTTTAAATTTACATCTTTTTCAAACTTAAAAGTACTAAGTAAATTGTCTAGGACTTTCCCTCATGCTGTGGTCACTCAAAAAAGGCACAGGCCAGAGGAATTTTGAAGCTAGAGAAGAGGCATCAGACTTCTATTGCACAGAGAAAAACAGTGACATCCGGCGAGATGAGGCATTGTGCAGTCCTCTGTCCGTCTGCTTTTCTAAAGACATCCACTCTTTCTCGGCACACCTCACTATGCAGTGGAAATAGTGGGAAAAATGAGCACTGTTGGTTTTACTAAATTTCCTGTCCCTTTGCCACCATTGATCTGCCTCTTTGGATGAATTTACGCTAAGAGGAGATAGAAGAGTAGATGCTTGTTGAATTAGCTCTGCTATGTGCAATGCCAGTTGAAGACTCACTATTATTTCACTAGAGGATTCTAGATAAAGAATAAATGACTTCTTGATCTCTCAGACTGCTTTGGACACTTCTTTCTTCTGTAAATCATGACCTAATAAGTCATCATTATCCTCTTGAACCAAGCCTTCCCTTCTTAGGATCTTTGCACATTCTGTTCTATGAGGTTGGACCACTCCCCTGCATCTTTCCTACTAGCGCTCTCTGGCTACTCATAGGATGCTTTCAAATCACAGTTAAAATGTTACCACCCTGCTGAGTAGGTTCTTCACTCTTCCAAAGCCTTTCAGTTCATATATAACCCTTAAAAATAACAATTTGTAATTTATTTTAAAGAAGTGTTTTTTCCTTTGTCTATTTCTTCCACAAAGGCAAAGATTTTTATGATTTTTTTGCTTCAGCACTTAGCAAACAACCTGGCACACAGAAGGTAGGAATAAATATCAAAAGGCAAGGTCTTATGTGGTCTTTTCTTTTTCCTTTGGGGTTGGTTCATGTAACCTGTATAATGACCTTGCTTTGTGAGTAGACAAAATGTAGAGTTTCTGGGTTGTCACTAATTTGTGTCTGTTGACTTGGAGTTTAAGAATTCATAATAGACTCTACTCTCAGCCTCTTTCTGGCATGGATCATTCATCTTGTAACCATTTGTGCAGTTTGCCTTTTTAAAATGAAAAGACAGTGTGCACTGCATTTTGTCATGTGGTGGTTTTGCATTCTGGATGTGATGGTTTGGTTGGATATACATGAAGAGAGCCTGTTAGTAGGTCTATCTGTGATCTGGAAGGTACTATTCTGTTGAGAGAAGGACAAGAATATTGGTTTATCGTGCACAGGCAGGATGAGAGTTGATTAAAAAACATAACAATGTCATATATCATCTGGATCTGAGCAGATATGGTAAAAGCTGCTTCATATCACTTCTATATAAGTGAAACAAAAGAAATTGAGATTGCTAACTCAGGAAGGAAAAAGGAGTCATTATGACATGCACTATGTTATTTACTGAAGATTTATAACACTTTATTCCTGCCTTTAATGATTGACAATGTATATTAGGAAAAGAGCTGCACATGCAAAAACAGATAAAAAGATTATGGTACAATGTATAGCAGTTCTCCTTCCCTGAGGCAGTTATGTTCTAGAAATCTCCAGAGATGACTGAAACTGCAGATAGTACCAAACCCTATTATGCTAGCATTTCCCTATGCATAGATACTTATGGTAAATTTTAATTTATAACTTAGGCACTGTAAAACATCATCAGCAATAGCTAATCATAAAGTAGAACAATTTTAACAATATGCTGCATAAAAGTTAGGTGAATGTGATTTGCCTTTTCTCCAAAATCTTACTTTACTGTGTATTATTCATCCTTTTTCTTGCAATAGTGTGAGGTGACACAATGCCTATGTGATGACATGAAGTAAGGTGACACAGGCATTGTGATGTAGAATTAGGGTATTATGTAAGGATTATTTGAATATGAACATCAGTCAATGTTATAAAGAGATAGTTTTGAAATGATATAGCATGGATACTTTGGATAAAGGGCTGATTTACATCCCAAGGACAATGGAGTGAGAAACTAGGAGTTTTAAGCATGCTGTTTGGGACAGTGTGTAATTTTAAACTTACAAACTGTTTATTTCCAAATCTTTAATATTTTTGGACCCCATTTGACTGTGGAAAGAGAATGCAAGGACAAGGTGGAGACGGCTGGCCTGTGCAGAGATAATGTGTTGTATGATATCAAAGGGTAGATGCAGAATATTTGGTTGACAGGGAAAAAAAAGAAAGATCTTTGGCAAAGCAGTAGGAGATTAGATTGATAAAGTGAGACCCGATCATGAAGAACCTGCGCTGACTCAGGATGTGTAAGCTGAGCATAGTAGGCTTTGGTAAAAGGAGATTAAACTGAAAGATGTTTATTCATCTCTTTTAAAACATTGAAGCAAACTCAATGCAAAGTATAAAGAGCATAACATAGTTAATCGTTTTAGTTTTGAAACTTCCTGATATAAATGATTATATAATTTTGATCTGAAGAGTAACATTCTAAATAATAAATAAGAATTAGTTAACTTATGTTAAATTCTAATTCACTTTCATGAGATGTTTTTATTTTATCAATTTGTATTTTCAAGACAAGTTTTCAGAGATGCTTAATTTTTTTTCCTGCAGGCTATACTGGAGTATGATAAGTTGAATTTAGTGTTCCCTAACACAGAACATTATTTATTCCCAATAATAACCATGCCACCATCCCAACGGTAGACTGTACTGAAATTTTTCTCCCACCCAGGTAATATCTCTATAAACACAAGCAAAATGCACATAGACTTTCTGCCCAAGCACAATATACTACCTGGAATCCAGCAGCCAGTGCAGTCCTTCTCAGCAGAAGCCTCCTGAGCTTCATCTTAACCAGAACCAGCAGCATTTCCATCAGTACTCTGTTTTTCCAGGCTCTGACCAGCATCTCCAATATAGTTTACAGCATACAAGGGCTTCCTCTTTGGCCAGTCTCTCAAAACCTTTCCAAATTAATTCCCAAGGCTTTTAAGCTACATGATCAGGTAACATCATAGCAATGATCTCATTCTCCTGGTACCAATTTTGTTGTGGTCAGGTATTGCAAGGAAAAAAATTTAATACAGGACACATAATTTATAGTATTATTTTATAATAGTCTCCCAAGGAGTCAAACACAAAAAGTGAAGGAAGTCTGTCCACACACTAAATACACCAAAGAATTCAGCTGAGGGCTGAGATCCCACAGCAATGTCCTGCATGAGTCCAGTTGAAGAACTAGAGCCCACAGCAATGTCTCATGCTAGTTCAGCTGGAAGTCTAAAGACCATCACAATGACTCATGCAAGTCTGTTTCACTGATCTGTGCTGGGAAGGCCCAAAGGTCAGCGATGGAAGCTAGAAAAGTTTGTGTCAGTGGGATGAAGGATCTGTATCAGTAGGGTGAGAGATCTGTACTGCAGCAGGAAAGCAAGAACCAGAGCTCCCCTGAAAAGTACCACAGCCATCGTCAGTGACAACGAGGTCCTGAGCTTGTCTGACGATGAGAATAGCAGACTTCATATCAGGAAGCCAGTGTGACAAGCTTTTCCTGGAGATTGAACAGCACACCATCTTCCCCTCCAGTGCCAGGAAGTAATGCTCAAAGTAAGGACTAGAGCTCCCCTCAAAGTGGACCACAGCCATTCTCAGCGACACCAGATCTTGTGCTCCTTTGATGATGACAACAGCCAGGTTCATATCAGGAAACAAGCTCAACAAGTTCCTCCATGAGAACTAATGGCAATAGGGGAACCAACACCACCACTTCTTCCTCTTCAGTTCTCTTTTTTACATTGGCAACAATCCTCAGGTGGGCAACCCATACCCAGCACCACACTGATTCAGCTTAGCTGGATGTCACAAGTTGACCACCAGTTGTCAATCCACCACAAGAATTCTCGTCTTTAATGTATTAATTTACTTTGTACTTTAAAGAACACAACATAAGATGTGGGAGTTCTCGCACTTTTTCAAAGATAAGAGCTTCTTTCAAAAGATAAAACATTAGAAATAGATGCTGAAACGTAATTAGATATACAAAGATTTATTGGTAACACCCTTGGAAAGAAAAGAGAAAAAACAGGTTTGGCAAATTGGCAAATGTGAGGTCAATGTAATAAAGTCTATGGCAACCCTGTACAGAATTCTGGAGCAAAGAATGCTGGTCAGAAGAGTCCTAAGCAAAGCTGCATGGCTGGGCTTTTGTATGTGAATCTTGCTTAGTATCTTGCTAGTTCTGCCCTGAGAAGACTGTTATCTGGCAGTCATCAGTTAACAATACTCCTTAAAGCTGGGGCATATGTCTTTTCTTGAAGGGGTTCTGAGTTTCCACTTCATGTATATTTGGGCAAAGCTCCTTTGGGAGTGCAGTTGACCTCTCTGCTTGGTAGAAATCTGAAAAAAAAGCTAGAGGGACAAATTGTCACTACTCGTGGTCTTGCAGCTTTAACTGGTATTCATCCTTTTCTTCCACCTCTATTCATCTTAAATTCTCTTTGCTTCCAGTTCTCACCTCTTCCAATTCAGGTAGCTTACTAGATGGTCAAAGACCTCATCTCAGTCCAGGATTACATTTTTTTGCCTATGCACTGTCATAACTGAACAAGGGAATATCAACAAATATTCAAGCCATATTGTATAACAGCAATCCTGTTTCCTCTTAGTGATTAGGATAAGTTATTTCTGCCAAAATCTGCAGACACTTTTTGTTCATCCTGTCCTGCCAACCCAGTGTCATTGGTGTAATGGGTCAATGTAGTATTTTATGGGTCAAATTTCTTTAGTATATATGTTGACTGAGGGTAGGAAAATTAACAGAGTTGTTAGACAAAATCAAGAGTGCACATTTTGTTTTGTTCTACAGGAATACAAACTGTTTCTGATATGCTTTCTTAATTAGGATAGAAAAGGACACATTTGCCAAGACAATCACCACATACAATGTGTCTGAGACTGCCTTAGTTTGCTCTAACAGTGATACTATGTTTGATAGTGAAGCTGTGGTAGTCCTGGCTATTCTCCGGTGTGGAAAAATGTTGTGAGCCACTATAGTCACATTCTTTTGGCACTAATGTCTTCTACATTTCCTGAATACCAGGTTTGTATTTTTTATTTTGAGTGAGTAGAGTAAGGGCACTTCCAGATACTTCCATTTGATGTCAATTAAGACAGCTTTGATGCCATATTCAGATGTTTCATTTAGTAGTTCCTCCAGCTACCTAATAAGTCATTCTCAAAATTTTATTCAGAAGTGAGGGAAATGACCAGCAGAGAGGTCATTTATGGGCACATTGTAAATTTGATCAGGTCAGGATTCCTTATCTGACTCTCATGAGCTCTCCACTCTCACAATGGGGCAATAATGACGCTTCAGATGCCAGAGTAACAATGTTAACTTGGATCTTTTATTCAGTAGTTTTTGAAATGTCTAGATGTATTTCTTTCTTGGTGTATGCTCATTAGAGCAAAAGACCATCGGACCCACTGGGGAAGGGCTGGGAGAGCTGAAACAGTATGTGCTTGGTGTGGTATTGCCTTGCCCTTTCTCTAGGAGACCCAACCATCTCTTTAAGCAGGTTTCCAGTTGGAAAAACTGGCTCAGATTTGGGAACCGATCAATGGATTGTGACAGTGGAATGAGGCAATTATTCTCAGACTCCTCTTTGTTCATTCTTATGGCTTGTTTTGTAAAAATGTTTTCTTGCAGTACATCTTTTTAAAACTTTATTTTAATTCTTGAATTTGGTAAGTTTCAACAGTATAATCATGACAATCATCACCACAATCATGATATAGGACATTTCTAGCACCCAAAAATTTTTCCCATGCAAATTAACAGTCATTTCTACCATATCTTTAGCATCTGGTAATCATTGGCATTCTGTTACTATTGCTTTGCTTTTTAAAAATTTCACATAAATGGAATTGATAGAATATGACCTTTTGGGACCTATATTTTATGTAATATAATACTTTTATATTTATCTATGTTGTAGCATGCATTAGTAATTCCTTCTTTTTTGTTAAATAGTGTTCCACTGAAAGCGTTTTCTATAGTTATAATTATAAATAAACTTGTCATGATTTTTTCCAGTAAAATATTCATTTAAAGATAATAGGTGTCTGAGGTAAAATATTTGTTTCAAGGAAAATATTTGTTTTATCATTTTAATGTCTCTTGGATAAATACTTAGGGATAGAATTACAGGGTTGTATAGCAAGTATATGTCTAATTGTATATCATGTCTTACTGTTTTCCACAGTAATGAAAGGATTCCAGTTGCTTTATATCCTCTTCAACATTCAGTAAGGTTACTCTTTGTTTTACTGACACTGATGGGGATGCGGTGGTATCCTACTGTTGCTCTATTTTAGATATCCTAAAAGATAATGAAGCTGAAAATTTCTCCATGTGCTTCTAAGTCATTTGTGTATCTTGTGTGTGTGTGTGTTGTCTATTTTTTACATGTAAATAATGTAATATCTTATTTTGGAAGAGTAAGGGTTCTTGTTCTGTATTTAAGATTTTTTTTTAAATTAGAAGTGTGTTTAAAAAAGGTTATCACAGGCTACTGGCATTGTCTTTTCATTTTGGTAACTTGAAGAGAAAAAGATATTAATCTTAATGAAGGTCAGTTAATCAATTTGTTTATGGTTCATGCTTATCTTCTGAGAGATATTTGCTAAACTGAATTTTTCTTCTAAAAGTTTTATAACTTTAGCTGTTGCGTTTAATGTATGACTCATTTTGAGTTAGCTTAATTTATAGTACGAGGTAAGTGCTGAGATTCTTATTTTATTTTGCAGATGGATTGAAGTTTTTAATCCTATGTATTGAAAATTCATCTCTCTCATTCTCTGTTTTCCTCTAGATATCATTTGGACTTTACCCTTTGATAAGTTGTTTGAGAAACTGGCTAATGGTGATTAAGTATTGCTAACTACCATTCATTTCTTTAGAGTTCTATTATTTTTATCAATGAGCCACGGTCTGTCACTGAGTCAAATTTGATCTGAAAGAGAAAGTCACTGTGAACTTCTTAATGATAATGCCTTTTGTTTTTAGTGCTGGGGATGAAACCCAGAGCTTTGTCCATGTTAGACAAATGCTCTAACACTAAACTATAACCCTACTCCTTTTGATTTTAATTTGAGACTGGGTCTCACTATGTTGTACAAGCTTGCCTTGAACATACTGTAATGGTTAATACATTGTGCCAACTTGAAAGACATTTAACTAAGTGGTTCAGCAGGGGGTCAGGGTCCTCACTTTGGAACCATCCTCACCCTGTGAAAGAGGAGACAGTGTGAGTGCTACACTCACCCTAGGTAGGATAGCCTGCTTAGGATATAAGCAGGAAAAAGAGGCTTGTTCTGCCTCTTTTTGCTCTTGTTGTTTTTGCTGTCTTCTGTGACCTTGAACTTTTACTCCTGTGCCATGCCACTCTGCCTTGGAACTAGCTGATTATGCACTGAAACTTCCACAAACTGTGAGATAAATTAACCTTTTCTTCCTTAATTTTGGGCATCTTGTATTTTGTTTGTAAAACTAAGGAAAAGTAATTAACACATGCAATCCTTTTGCCTCAGTCTCCTGTCTCAGTCTCAGTCTCTTTTCATCAGCATATTGCAGTGAGTCGTGTGTCCTCTGAGCTTTGTGTCATATAGCATCCTTGAGCTCTCTGGCTTTGTGTAATATAGATACCCTAGCATGCCTGATTTACTAAGCCTTTTAGTTACATTTCATGGCTTCAATTGTGGCTCAACATGAGCTATCACTTCCTCCGGGCTTCTGGAAGCTATATTACCTGCACATTGACACCATCTTCTACTTCCCTTTTCACTGGAAAATTCATAGTCTAAGACAAACTTCCTAAATCAATTAACAATAAATGCAACCTATATCAATTCCCTTGACCAAATATCCAAAAAATCCATGCAGTAGATACAGTCATAATTCTTGCTAGCACATGCTGGCTGACTCTTGTCTGTATTTTTAGATATAGTTTCCTTTTCTTTCTTATCAGGCACAAGTTGCCTTGCTGGATTATAGATGTTCCTTAATCCTATTCATCAGCTTTGCATGCCTTGCTTCCCCTGTATTTTTTTCTTTTTTTTTTTTTTCAGTACTGGAGATTGAATTTATGACATCATGCTTGCCAAGGAGGCACTTATGCTACTGAGCTAAATCCCCAGCCCTCCCCTGTGTTTTTCAAATACTTGAATATAGCACACTGGCTCCATAGGTACACTTCCTTTGGTTTTAGCCATTAGATGGACATTTTGAAATAAGGACTATTTCTGCCATATATACTGATGGACCCCTGGTGTCAGCAGGAGAGAAAGGGATTCGGTCTCAAAATGTCATTCTACTATCTGTTTTTCTGGAGCTAATATGTCATTTTACTATCTGTTTTTCTGGAGCTATTGATTGTCCATATTAGTTGGGTCCTCTCAAATAGAAGGTTCACTAGCATTAGGATGGAAGGTTTATTGGTGATCAGCATCTGAAAAAGAAAAAAAAGAGGTAATAAGATTGGTCAGTGGGAAACAGGATCATAAATGCAGACCTGATAAATGCTGTCAGTGCAGAGAGGGTTCTGAAGTGAAGACTGCTTGCTTCAGAGCAGTCTCCTCTTGAGTGTTAAATGGTTTGGCTTTTTGCAACAGGCTTGCTCAACCTCATTGGTACCACCTCGAGAAGAACATAAACTTAGAGCAAAAGCAGAGGCAGATGTGGAGTTAACAACTGTGCAGTTGGTAACTGAGCTTTTTGGGATTGGACAAAATTCCTTCTTGAAAGGGGACCTGAGTTTACATCTCCTTACTTTCTATGTTTTGGGATCTAGTGTTCTATGGGGCACAGTTTTACTCTGGATTTAAGAAATTCTATCCTTCTGCCATTGTAATGAAAATACAACAGCTTCACAATAGATAAGTGTAATTACTAACATTAATATAACTTAGTGTTACTTAAGTGATTGCCAAATTTAGGTATAGTTAGATGCTTTCTATGTATTATAACACGCTATTTCCTACTTACATTTTTTTCTCTTGAATAAAATTCTCTTTCTTCCTCCCCTTGGGAACTAATAGATCAGAAACACCAGATTCAGTTATGACTTTTTAAGATATCTCCCTGTAAACTTATTTTTGAAGTTGTGATTTTTTATTGTTTTATATCTTCCTCATTTAAATATTGGAGTGATTGTGTGTTTTTGTGCAGTAAGGTCCTCCCAGCATCTTTGAAGAGAGAAATTACACTGGTAGGTAAAGATGTGTGGGAGTTTGTGGTATTGTATGGTATCTCACTTAGGACCCTTTTTAGGTGCAGGTAGATGAGAATTTTCTCCAACTAGGAGCCTGAAGAGGATTTCTTCTTGACTAGTTACTCTTTAGTAGACATTCCTGAACATTTTGCTTTCCTAGCTTTTCTCTAAGTGAAGGAAATACTTAACACTAATTTATATTTAATATACAATTTCATTAATAGGATTTTGAGTTGTGTAACTTTCTTATTGTTGCTTTTAGGCAATTATGAGATCTTACTGAAGAAAAAAGTATTTAAAAGAAATTTCATTAGCACTTTGATTCTTGCATTTCTTTCACTAAAATTTATGATGCCTGAACTTTTTGAATTAATGGCATCCTTGTGACCAGAAAATAAAATGGTTGCATACAGAGAGAGGAAACAATTCTGCATTTGGGCAGTGGTTAGAAAGAAGAATGGAAATAAATACGCTTTATGACATTTTGTTTTTCTCCTTGCACATGGATGTTTTCCAAGACAATAAAAATAATGACTTCATAGCCAGGGGCAGAGTTAGATAACAAGATGAGAAGCATAAATACACACAGGAATTTTGAACCAGGAATTGAAAATATTAAAGAAACTGGATAGGGAAATGCAGTGTGTGTTATCTATTTCTGCCCTTGGATCTACACATTAGACCTTTTTGTTAACACTTATTACAACAGTGTATGAGGTCATTAAAATGATTATATATGTATTTTTTGTTTTCAAATTAACACTGTTGTCCAAAATGTTTATTGTCCCACCTTTAAATTTCTTTTGAAATAGGAGCAAAATTCATTGTTTTTCATGCAACTTCACTAAAAAGGATATATATATACTAAAAGCTATATATATATATGTATATATATATATATATACATATATATATATATATATATACAAAATATGTATATATAGGAAAGAAATAACAAACTGAGGGGGCAGGGAATAGAGATCAAAAGGAATGCATTTGTCTAGCATGCAAAGGTCCTAGGGTCAATCCCCAGCATTACCAAAACAAACAAACAAACAAACAAACAAACAAATAAAGGCATTGTATCAGAGAATTGGTAATTCTAATTCCAAAGTTTCTCTTTTTAAAATAATTACAACATTATCATATTTTTATAAATTTTTTCCAGATTCTATTCTTACAAATGTTTTTTAAATTATGTGATATAATTTTAAGCATAAGATGGAAGTTATTAATTTAGCAATAAGGGTCAGAGAAATACCTGTTTAAAAAGACTTTATTTAGAATTTATATAAAAATCACTGTTTAAAAAGACTTTATTTAGAATTTATATAAAAATCACTAATAAAGCGATATAAATTTCAACCATAACTCTTAATTGTGTCTTCAATATAATCCTTAATATGATGCTTTTGAAAATGTAGTTTAGTTGTCTGTGCTATCCCTTAAATATTGATGCTATGATACATAAAACATGATTTATCTGTCCCATATTTGAAAACAGTGATTGAAAACATGAAGTTTTACCCATCAATTAAGTCTTAAAGAAGAAAAGCTGCTCTTCTTTATTTCTCTCATCTTCTCATGGTCCTTCAACCCAAGAACCTCAGTGGCTGCAAGGGACACTGCATATGGTGCCAGAACATGGACAAGCTAAATAGGATGTGAGCATTTCCCTGTTTGCTCAGATTTTACATCACAAAGAGAGCATAGAGATCTATATATAAAAGAATAATCATAAAGTTAACATACTGATAGACATCTATTAATGTATCTTCTAAATATATCATATGAAAGTCTGTAAAAACAATAAAAAGAAAGCTTACTGAAGCAAGATGGCTGACGGAGTGGTGGCACGATAAGAGAGCCTCTCTGAAAAAAACCATCTCAGACACTGGAATCTGACAACATGGAGAAAGCCAGACAAAAGGAGAGGAATTCTCACGACCAAGGAAGAAATTGAGGAAAAAGAAAAAAAAAAAAAAAAAAGAAGAGTGTGGATGGAGGGCTGGAGCTGGGCAAGCCCCAGTTGCTGTACTGGCACGTCTTAGAGTTGACTCACAATTGAGCTGAGATTGTGGCCTTGCCAAGAGTTGGGATTGGTGAGCTCTAGACCCTCTGCTGGAGAAGGCACTGCAGCAGGGAATGGAAACAGCCAGTTGAGTTGTGTGAACTTTGGTGAGTGACAGGAACTGGATTCCCAAGAGCGGGAGGACCAGCTAGATGACATTTTGGAATTAGGCATGGTTGGCTTGAATCAAAACCCGAGTCAGTGTCCGTTGATGGCCACTGGTTCAAAGCAGATTGGTGGGATCTGCTTGGACTGGGCCAGGCCCCTGGTAGAAACCCAATAGACAGGGATGAGGCTGTCCTGAGCCAGTGGCATCCCCAGGGAACACATAAACTTGCTGAAGCATCCCCTGGTTGACTGATGTAGGGGGAGGGGTTAGCTCTCAGTGTGTACCTCACAAATCCCCAGCCTACTGGGTCATGGCACTTCCCTAGCAAGTGCACTGCAGAAAAAAACTGTAAACAATGTGAAAGCCCTAGAGACCTCCACCATCCACCCGTCTGGAGGGGGCTGGAAACATGACAAGACAGAGAAACAACAAAAGGTCTCCAACTGTGGAACCAGGGAAAGTGAGTCCAGCAGAGGTAAATGCAGAGGAGGTTGAGAGCAGCAAACCTGTAATGTCGGAGACAGCCTCACTGGAAATAAAGAAATACCTCCGTGACCTCATCGATGAATTTAAATCTGAAATTCTAACTCAGGTGAAGCAAGATATAAGAAGATTAATAAAAGAAGTCCTGGGTAATCCTCAAATAGACACAAATGAAAGAATAGAGGAACCCAGAGAAAAGAGGGAAGCCTTTGATGAAGAATATAAACAAAGCCTAGAATACATAAAACAGATCCAAAGAGAATATCAGGAAATTAAAAACTCCATTGAAAGCTGGCAAAACCTTTTAACAGAAACTAAAGACAAACTTTCAAAACTTGAAGATAGATTTGCAACATATGATTGTGAAAGGAAGGATCTCTTAAAAATCACAAGGAACCAAGAAGCAACAATACAAAAGGCTAGAAGATGACAAGACGATTTATAACCTAAGAACAAAATATGTGAATAAAGATGCAGCAACAAATACAAATGAAATAAAAAGTCTATTAACACAAATAATTAAGGAAAACTTCCCAAACATAGGAAATGGAAGTGATGTTCAGATATATGAGGCATACAGAACTCCCGCCATCTACAACCAAAACAGATCTACACCCAGACATATAATAGTCAGGATCCCAGAAATCCATCACAAGAACAGAATGTTAAAAGCAGTCAGAGAAAAGAAACAGATTACCTGTAAAGGAAAACTCATCAAAATCACAGCAGACTTCTCAATGCAAACCATCAAATCAAGAAGAGCTTGGAGCGAAATATTCCAAGCTCTGAAAGAAAATAACCTCCAACCCAGAGTGATGTACCCTGCAAAACTGT
The DNA here is from genome assembly GCA_004027455.1 of Hydrochoerus hydrochaeris. Taxonomy (NCBI): domain Eukaryota; kingdom Metazoa; phylum Chordata; class Mammalia; order Rodentia; family Hydrochaeridae; genus Hydrochoerus; species Hydrochoerus hydrochaeris. Next base: position 382,982 of record PVLA01000893.1, on the reverse strand, counting down.
CTCTCAGAATTAATGGAGAGACAAGATATTTCCATGACAAAGAGGAACTGGGGGAGTTTGTGACCACCAATCCAACCCTGTAAAGAATACTGAAGGACATTGTAGAGAGAAAGAAGAAAATCACCAGGGTTCCAGGAATAATGGCAGAAAGGCCTCAAAGAAAGGGGCAGACAGTGGAATGAAGGAGAAAAGTAAACAAACAACAATGACAGAAAAATAGCATAGCAGAGATAAGACAGAGAGATTGATTATATCGCTGTTTTATCTTGACTGATTTTATTTGAACCTGGAATGCTTGATAGTATTAAGTCTGAGAGTAGAGGCAACTACTCTGAAGATGACATGATTCAATAGGATACCCATTCTGGTTTGATTATTAACTGCCTTTGAAGTCCTGTAATGTCTCCAATGTTTAGATTTTATTAATAGTGTAAGTTTAATTATACTATGTTTGACAATATAGACAATTTTATTGAAAACAACAAGACATCATAGTAACTACTGTAGATCACCTAATATTGTGGTTTTATATGTCCTTTTCATTTCGTGTTTCTCTAGGAGTTTGTATTGTTCACTTGTTTTTATTTGTTTTTCCCTGTAATACAGAAAGGCTAGGTATATGTGTAGAGACTTACACATGTGTAGAACTTCTAAGTAGTTTATGAGAGTGGATTATAGTTATTTTAAAGAAAAAAAAAGAGAGGAAAAAAAAGTATCCTAAAGGATATAACTGCATGTATGTTTGAGTGTATGGGATTGATAACCATGTTGCTGAAGTTTTTGTTGGATGGATGAACAAAACTAACTGTAGTCTCACTGTTTGGATGTTCACTTTGTAGGCTTTACTTTTGTAACTTGAACAACTACTTCTAAGAGGAAAATATGTAGTTATCAACTAGTGATTTCTTACTGGTTACTATTTTTGTTTTTGTTTTGTTTTTGAGATTTTGTATTATTTCTACCCTCTTTCTGCTTCCATTTTTTTCTTTAAATAAAAAACAATTAAAAAGAGGAAAAACTATGAAAAATTTTAGGAAATTCATAGCTTTCATTACTATTGAGTGGTTTTGGTCATGTAGAAAATCTGCTGTCCTCCTCTTAGGATCTTAAAAATTACCCTTAAGGGATATAACTGCATGTATGTTTGAGTGTGTAAAATAGATGACCATATTGCTGAATCTTTGTTGGATTTTTGAGTAAAACTGTTTGTAGTCTGACTGTTTGAATATTTACTATGTAACCTTTAAATTTGTAACTTAAACAACTACATCCAGGATGACAGTACGTAATTTATAAATTACTGATTTCTTAGTGGGCCTTTTTCTCATTCTCCTTTTTCTTTCTTTCTTTTAGAATTCTGTATTGTTGCTACCTTTTTTTTTCTCTTTAAATAAAATTTTAAAAATGTATAATTGCTATTGTAAAAAAAGAGGAAATAGGAAGTGCTATAAAAATATAGCTGCATGTATGTTTAGATGTGTGGGATTGATAACCATATTTCTAGGTTCTTGTTGGATTCTTGAACAGATCTATTTGCACTCTCACTGCTTTAGTATCCACTTTGTGTGCTTTAATTCTGTAACTTGAATAACTATTTCTAAAAGAACAGTATGTAATGTATCAACTAGTGATTTGTTACTATTTGTCTTCTTTTCTTGAAATTCTGTAATATTTCTACCTTTTTCCTGTTTTTTTCCTCTTTAAATAAAAAAAAATATGAAAAAAAAATTTACCTTAATGTCAACTTTCTCAAAGTAACTATGGTACCACTGTTTCCTAAGCTTTAATGTGAACACACAATCTAGGAAATGAAATAAGCATTTTAAACATTGAACTCCCCCTTTATTTTTTAGAAGGATAGCATGTAATTTGATAATTTTAGTTTTTCGAGAGTGCTTGATTAATATTGGATGCATGAAAGAGTTACTGGTGACCAGTTTCTCTTTCCATAGTTGTTCAGAATTTAGGGATAGAAATATAGATAAATCTTTTCCATACCATTTTAGTAAAAGCAAATGTGAAACTTAGGACCTCTTTTTTCTTTAGTACTTTTTCTATTTTTCTGTTACTTACAGGGTCTGTGGTGCAATTTGTGAGTTATTTTACCATTAAAACAAGGCCAAATATATGTGTACCTTCTTTGAAGATGTGTCTACAAAAAGTACCTCTGATGCTCAATTAGTGACAGAATGAGAAGAACCACATAAATCAGAGCTTTTTATCTTGTATGTTTGAGACCTTTTGATTTCACATATAGTAGTTGTATTGAGAAATAGGAGGTTTCTAGAAGAAATAAATTCAATATTTAAAAGGATAGAACATACGGAGTTTAATTTACATTTTAAAATAATTTTATAATAGGGATATGACCTGTTTGAGTATAAATCATCTATTTAAATAAACATTTTTTAAAGACCTGCTTTGTTTACATAGTATTTAGTAATCAAAGGGACTCTCAGAAACAATTAATTTGAATGCCTGTAGAGTGATATAGATACAAAGATGTTTTTAGTGACTAAAGTAAATGTACTTAAGAAACCATATTGTTTAACAAGAAAACACAAATGTGTTTTGTAGAAAACTACCACTGTCTATAATTCTTACATTGTGCTTTTACAAGTCAGTCTGAAATAGAAACCATAGTCATGTTGTTGACTAGAATAAGACCTACTCTTTCAGAACAGGGAACTAAAATTTTATCACGTATTAGAACTAGTATATAGGCATTTAATGCTTATAAACAAGTTTCCATGCCATAATAAAACACAAATATAATTTAATTTTATGTGTTTCTGAGTAGTAATTAATACATTTCAATGTCATCTTAAACATAAGAGAAAATAGAAAATTGAAGTTTTTTGAAAGAACATGTAATAAAAAAGATTTTATATGGTTATCAGTGTGTGACATACATTTAAATGTAAAATATGAGATGAAGAATTATTAACTATTGTTTAATGTTTTTACTTGGTAATATTTAATACTGCTACATAATGTTGCTTACATCTCTTAGGTACCAATCTGGGTATTAAAATTAATAATTAAAAAATAACATTTGGATTTGTCTTTATTTAAAAAGTGTCATGAAGTAGATTATACTTTACGACTTGTGATTTCTTACTCTTCCATATAAAACTGATTGTATAATTCAATTCACATGAAGCATTGCATTCATTCAAAAACATTTCTAATCTCCTTTTCTGCTTAGTAAGATCTCTCTGGAAATATTTATGAGTTTGTCCTTTAAAATAAAACAAGAAAGAACTTTTAAAATTCCAAGCAAAACACGATGAAAAACAAAAACAAATTAGGAAAACCTTTTGGCGGGGGCAAGAAATTTTTTTGTGAATATTTGGCTCAGAACACTTGAAAATTGCGACATTTTATTCTTCTGGAGCAAGGGCTTCCCTCTTGTTTCTTCTGATGTAATTCTGGGTGCTGGTTCTGATCTCTATTTTATTTTTATGCAATGATGACAACATGTCTTTATGTTGAACAACTATTGGCAAAAAAATATTTCTACATAAACAGTAACAATTGGGCTAAGAAATAATTTTCCAGGCCATAAATTTAATCAAGTGCGGTAGTCTTGCTTTGGTACTATCATCCAAATTTCCCATATGCTTTTTACTTAGTCCCACTCTCAAAGTATAAATTGCTTAAGCTTCTGAGAGTGTTGACTATTAACCTCTTATAAGATTCATTTCATAAATGTTAGAAGAGAAGGCAAATTCTTTGTTATGATCCATTTATCCTATCAAACCCTCAAACTCCTAATTCTACCTTAACTTGGTATCCTCAATGTTTTTGTACATATCACTGCAACATTCTGTCACCTTTTAGAAAAAAATAATTAAATCAATATTCCTACTAAATCATTGTATTCTGAAGTTTTGCTGGCATGTTTGGTTGTTGCTATGGTTTGACTGTATGCCCCAAAAATTCATGGAATCTTGATTACCTATGTGGCAGGGTTGGCAGATGAAGCCAGCTGGGAATTATATAGTCCTGAGGGCTTTATTCTTATGAATGATAGATGCCATTCTTGGTGGAGAAATTTAGCTCTTGGTGGAGTGGATTAGTTATTATCAGGATGGATCGAGAACTCCATTGTTGTTTGTACCTCTTTCTTTCATGTTTCTCTGTCCACGCTTCCCTCATGTTAAGAGAGAGCATGAGGACCTCATCAGAAGCTGAATGGACATAGACGTTATCCTCTGACACTTCTCAGCCTCCAAAACTGTGAGTCAAAACAAACTCCTTTTCCTTATAAATTTTCTAGTTTGTGGGATTTTGTTATTACAGCAGAAAGCCAACTGAGACAATTGTTTGATTGCTTTGAAAATGTTTGTACAAAGTGCATGCTCATGAGTAAGGCAATTTACCAATAAGGAAAGACTAATTGATTCTTACATAGTGCTTTTACAAGTCAATGTGAAATAGCAGCAACCATAGTCATGTTGTTGACTAGAATAAGACCTGCTCTTTCAGAACAGGGAACTAAAATTTTATCACATATTAGAACTAGTATATAGGCATTTAATGCTTATAAACAAGTTTCCATGCCATAAAGAACATGCTCAGCCAATAGAATCATGACAAGCATATGTCATTATTTCTGCTCTAAAATTTTCTTCCTATAGAGTAGGAGAAAGTTAGCTCTTGGTGGAGTGGATTAGTTATTATCAGAATGGATCAAACATTAGAAGAAGAGAAGAAGATTCCTGGTAAATCACACTTTTGAATAGGCAGGATAATCACTTTTCTGAAACTTTTTGAGGGTGTGAAATGTAAAAGTTCTTTTAGGGATTGGAATTTTTTAATTTATCAATAATATTATATAGAAAATAACTGCTACTGTAACCATTTTGAGCAGATACAATTGTGAAATATGCATTTTTTTTCTACTGCCACTGTAGTCTTTCAACTGTGCCTGTATTTTCTTTTACACAGTGGAGGTTGCTTAATGACCTCCCAGTTTGATTCCACAGAATTTCACTTTTAGTGTCTGAAAAATTGTGGGTTTTCTTATTATTGTTTCATTTGCCAGAGAGCTACCTTCTTCACTCAGTGTCCACTTTATTCATTTTTGTAGTCAGAGTTCACAAGGAAAACAATGTAATACAGAACACATAATTTATAGAATTATTTTATAACAGTAACCCAGAGTCAAATACAAGAAATGCAGGAAATCTGTCCCTACAATGAGACCCAAGGCATCCATCTGAGGGCCTGGATCCCATAGCAATAACCTGCATGAGCCTAGCTGAAGACCTAGAGCCCATGGCAATGATTCATGCAAGTCTGTTTCATAGCTCTGCGCCAGGAAGGCCCAAAGGTCAGCGGTGGAAGCTAGAAAGTCTATGCCAGTGAGGAAAGATCTGTGCCAGTAAGGTGAGGGTTGTTCACTGCAGCCAGGAAGCCATGATCAAAGTAAGAATCAGGGCTCTCCTGGAAAATACCACAGCCATCCTAAGCAGCAATGAAGTCCCTAGCTCCTCTTATGATGAGAACAGCTGAATTCCTATCAGGAAGCCAGCATGATAAGCTTCTCCAGGAGATTGAAAAAGACATCATCTTCACCTCCAGAGCCAGGAAGCAGTAAAGACAAGAGCTCCCCAAAGTAAACAACAGCCATTCTCTGTGACAAGGTCCTGATCTCTTCGAATGATAACAGCCAAGTTCATGTTAGAAAGAAGCTCAACAAGCTCCTCCAGGAGAACCAATGGCAATAGGAAGATCAACATCCAGAAGAACCAACAATACCACTTCTTCCTCTCCAGTTCTCCTTTCTACTTTGACAACAATCCTCAGGCGGGCCATCCACATTCAGCAACATGCTGATTCAGTTCAGCTGGTGTTACAAGTTGAACACCAGTTGTCAATCCACCACATTCATCCTTATAACAAATTGGACTAACAGCTAAAAGAAAGTGTGCCTTCCCCAAATGCACTTCTAACTACATTCTCTGCCCTCCCTCTTCCTTGGGTTCTCTATCTGATATTTACAGAATGGATGGAAAGGAACAGTCTCTTAAGGATTTTGCTTGTCGATATAATTTTCCTTTTGGGTAGACTGTGACTTCTTCTGGCTCTTTTATCAGCTTACTTGTAGCTAAGTATCAATGGACAACGGTACTTCTAGCTCTACTAACCAAGGACTCAATCATGTGGGGACTTTATAGACTTTGTGACTGAGTTAAAGTTCCTTTGACATTAGTTTCAGGCTAGTTTTCTGATGCAAACTCCTCTTTTTGAAACTTCAAAGCAAACTGCTCAGCTTCAAGACATCACAGTCTGATTTTTCCTTCTGGGACTCCAGAGCTCAGCTAACAAGCCAGCCACCCATTATGCCCTATTTTCTCTAATGGTGCACTGTATATGATGTAATACCTACATTATTGGACTTTGAAAAAGATATCAACCAGCACTTCACCCCTGTAGGACTCTATGATCAGGTAGGCGATGGAGAAGAGTGAATGATTTTATGTTAGAAATTAATCACTGTAACAAAAGTACATGAAAGGCAATTAAGTAGTCATTACAGAACACTCATTCCCTCCCCCCCAGTTGTTTTTACACTGAGATGGACATCATTACCCAGAACTTCCCTATTTTTTTTTTGTCTGCCTTCCCTGTTGAATTATGCTTTTGCCAGATCTCTACAAAGTAGACAAGATCAGCTCTAAGTAAGTAGGGTCTATAAAAATGGTCTCATATTTCTTTTATTAGCTCTCCTAAAACAAATTAGTCTGCAGAGTGCTATCTCAACTTAGGTTTGCAGACTCATTAAGATATGAAAATTATTACTAAACATATGTATCGTTAAGTATCACAGATGATGTAGGACTCACAAATAACTCAGGTATTTAAAATCTTTTTTACACTCTTTTTCTTTCTTTGAGTAAAAATTTTAGAGATGACTTAATGAGTAAATATTGAAATCTACATAATATCTATTCTTCTGGAGTGAAATTGAGGTCATATATTAAAATATATGGGTTTTCTGTATGGAGATTTCATTCCTCCTCCCTGTCCTTTATTAAGTTATTGTGGCAGAGGGTCAAGGAGGCAAAAACTGGGTGACTTGTAGATAGGATTCAAAAACTCAGCTACAGAGAGGTTCTGTTTAGAGAAATTGAGTAGAATCAGGCATATCTAAGGTCACTGAGCAAGTCCATGAATGTAAGGAATCAACAGGACTATAAAGTCAGTATTAAAGCAATTAAATAAGTCTGTCTTACTCCAGAAGTAGGACAGGAGCTGGTCAATTCAAGATGTCATAATGTCATAGAAAGTCTGCTAGGGTGGTCTAGCTTTGGAGGAGACTTAAACACAGTGGAAAGGACTTAGTTTTAGAGGGAGACCAAGGGTGAGAAGTATGTTGATGTCACTATGGAAGGTAAAAGAAAGCCAAAGTGCAGCAAGTCAATGAGTAAGGAAGGTTATTTGTTTTGGGCCTAAACATATCCTGAAGTGAAACTTAGCCATGGTTTTTCCTGGGTCTATTTGATGGGTGTAAAGGGAGATATGAATGTCACAGCAGTCTAAATCCATGTAATAAGGCCTCATTTTCTGTCAGACTGACACCATACCCCAACTCCTAAGGTGAGGTCTCAACTTGCAGGTAGGCATGTAGGGAAATTCAAATTGGGGTGCCAGAGAAGGCAAAAGTAGGAAAACAAAGTTTGTACTGGAAAGGTGAATTGTTTTCCTTTTTAGGTTTCAGCTTAGTGGAATATAATTTCAGGATAAAAGAGTTCATTGATGTCTGAATCTGGTCCAGGAGGTACAATTTTATTTGAGTATCGGCTATAAGCTTAACATTATGTCCTCAGGGCAAAACAAAGTTCAGATAAATGTCACTGAATAACTCTCAGGTACGTGCTAGGGGACAATAGGAAGGCTATAATTTGAAGCAATTAGTCTGCTAGGGGTTCTGTTATAAAAATGCAGTTAGAAAAATAGCGTAGTATTTTATGCAGTTAAGTGAATAAGGCTGAGGATACTCTAGCTGTGCAAAATGTAGGTATACATAAGTAATGGCCTTTAGTGACCATTTTAGCTTACTTTCATTGGCTTTTGCCTTTTAGTAATATACTTTTTATTTAAATTTTTTCCTCACAATTTAGCAATATCATTGTTCATATGTGCTTTCAGAATCACAGAAATTTATTCTTCTTTTATCTGCTTGATTAAATATTTAGAAAGCTCCATTTAGAGAATTATTCCAGTATTAGTTTTATTTATCCAAACAAAATTATCAGAAAAATAAGTTAAAGCTGTATCAATATGATCAGTTTTTAAAAGTATAATTTTGATTTGAGCATGAGATAAGAATAATTCTTGGAATTTTTAAATGGAAGAAATAAAAGAATTCTGCACTTACAAATTAGAGATCATTTTACTAATAAGCATTTATTGTTTTTAAAGAAATAACACATGTACAAGACACCACTTCTACCTTCTTGGAAAAATTATTTGTTTTGTTTCTCTTATTTGTTAAGAAAAATTATAAATATGGAGTTTAAATTATTTTAGGTTTACAAAACCCAAATTTTATGTCATTATTTCAATAAAGTACCACTACTCCAATTCTATTTAATTTCTGTTTTAGACTATGGCCTATGAAACTGCTTAAACCATGCAGTTTTATTGGATTGTTTTTCATCTTATCATTATTATCATTATTGGGAAGATACTCATACTGAAAGATTTATGTTAGTGAACCCAAATTCTGAAGAGAAAAGCAAAGCAAACATATTTGCTACAGACTTAGTTTAGAAGGGCAGGCTAAAATTATTACCTTTTAAAGACTAAGTTTACACTGACTGATCGTGGGATAATGGTGAAATAGGAAATGGTGGAACAATGAGCTAGAAACAAGGTTCGTCCCACTGAATTTGGCGGGCGTACGCTTACAAAAAAACAAACAACAACAACAACAACAAAATAAATAAAAAAAGCCAGATTCCTCTGCTCTTTGCCCATCAGCTCACAATGCCCAGTGACTGTCTTCTGACTCCTGGCAGTATCATGGAAGACAAAAATGAGGATTTGGAGACATGATAAAGCAAGGGTAAGAGATGACTGAGGGTATGGGAGACACTGTATGCTTTTCTAACTGAAAACAAAACAAAACAAAACAAAAAACAAAATGTAAGGTTAATGAGTTTGTGTTTGATGAGTTTTTTTGTAAGTTAATTTAGTACTAGGTAAAAGTAAAGGTCAAAGCAAAGTTTTTGAAATGCTAGAAAAATTTGCTTTTCTTTCTTTGATTTAAGAAATTATCATTGGATCAACCACAATAGAGTTTTAATTTAATCTACCGGAAAGCTTTCATCTACAGTTGCTTTTATTATTAACTCAAGTGCTCAATACATGTTGTTGGGTAATAATTTGAAATTGAGAAATTTTTAAAATAATACAGCTTTCAAATTGTGGTTAGAGTGCCCGGCCACATACCTACAGATTATATTGACTAGATTAGAGCTGAGAATTTCAAGTGGCCTTTTATTCTTTTTGTTTGATTGTTTATTATTTTTCACTCTAACTTAATTATTCTATTTAATGTTTTCTACTGTGCAAGATAGTCACATGGTTCAAAATTCAGAAAACAGAAAGAGAATTGAGACATTTTTTCTCACTCTAACTTAGCCATTTTATTTAATGTTTTCTGCTATGTAAGATATTCACACGGTTTAAAATTCAGAAAATAGAAAAAAAATCAGAGAAACATTTATTTTTCACTTCCGTACTTCAACTACCCCTCTTCACACAGGCATTTTCATTCAGAGATATTTTGTTCATGTTGCACACTAACATACATTCCCTTTTCTCTTTAATTTAAAATAAGATTTCTAAGTTAAAAGATCTTAGAGTTCTTTCTATGTTTCCTATTATTTTTTATGACTGCTTATTTCATTGTCTGATTGTATCATAATTTACTTGATCAGTTATTTGTGGACATTTACATGATTTCCACACTTTGCCTATTTCAAATACATAGTAGTGACCAATCTGGTAACTACTGTATTTTTGACTCAATGCATGTATAACTGTGAGATAAACTTTCAGAAGATTTTTTAGTTTAAGAAAATATGCACTGTAACTCTGGTGCATATTAATTATTGAAGTTAAGTTGCACCCCCATCTAGGAATGTTTGAGAGTACATATTAGTGCCTTAGGCCAGTGAGAAAATGATAGACTATTCAATACATGGTATTGGAAAAATTGAGAAGTTATATAAAAGATATAACTAGACAATGCCTAATATCTCATAATAGGAGTATAGTTCAATTGAATCAAAATTAAAATGTAAAAAAAGAAACCATAAAATTATCATCTGAAACCATAAGGAAGCCTAACAAATCCAACCAGGCAGGAATGAATTCTCCATGAGGAAAGTCAAAAGGCAAATATGAAATTAGAAGAAAATACTTATTATATTTTCAACAGAATTTCTGATGTTTTATTACCTAATAGGTACATGGACTTTTACCATATTAGTCTTATCTTCATATGTGCTGAAATAATACATAAGTTGAAACACACATATTTAACCTTTTCTTTATTTCCAACTTGCCATTACAAAGCATAGAATGCTAACAACAGTATTAATATCACAGAAGTGATTTTGTGCATACCTAGACTTAGAAAAACATTCGGCCATGGTTTTATTTTATCCTGATAAGCCTATAGCTCCCCTCCTCTTCTACTTAGAGCTTTTCTGTGTGTATCTCAACTGTTTTTGTTTTCAATAAGAATGTATAATCAATTTTATGAATGCTCTTTCAGTGAAAAGCATCTATGGAGATGATCAGTTCTAATTCCAGTTTGCTACATCAGTATAACAGATTGGCCTAAAAGAGTCCTAAATATCCTAATGTTGCAATGACAGAGCAATGCGAAATGTTTTATTATGTAATACTCAGTTTACTAGTATTTAGTTTAGGACTTCTGCAGAAAATGCTTATAATTAGCATCATAAAAGTCTAATTTCCTTAAAAACATGGTAAACCATTACAAAACAAGTAAAAACAATAGCAAAGTTTAAAATAAAGAGTATGAAAAGAGAATTCACAGCAGAGGAAATACAAGCACTCCTTAAGCATATAAAAATATATTAAACCTTACTAAAACTAAAACTAAAACATTTTTTATACAAGTTTCCAGTTTTCCTGGTACAAATAGTCCCTCATTCCTTTACCTATTTGAGACTTTTTTTTAAATTAGATACTTATTTCCTGTGTGTTTGTAGGTCTGGGATTAAGACTGCCATTTATTTGTTTCTTTATTCATGTGTCTATAGCAAGGACATTTTAATTATTCAGACTACTTTAATGTTTTAATTTATAAAAGAGACTTTCACTTTCTCATAACACTCATTTTCTAGATTTTTATAGGTATCATGGCTTGTGTTTTCCATATGAATTTTAAAGTAAATTCACCAATTGTTACCAAAAATCTGTTGATGCTTTGATTTGAATTGAATTAAACATGCTACTTGATTTAGCAGAATTTGCACAATATTTAAATTATTGTTCAGGTTTTCCACTGTTTTTAAGGATGGTTTGATGTATTTTCAAACATATATTTACATTCCTTAATTTTTTAGGTCTCTTGTTGCTATTATATTTATATTGTATTTCTCAGTTCCTATTGATTTTTCTTTGTCCACGTAAACACCATGCATTTGTGCATGCTAATTTTTAATTCTATAGAAACTTTTCTGATTTCTTATATCATTTGTTTTTGGTTGATGCTTTTTTTCTCATGTAGCCAACATCATCCACAAATAATTTTTTTTTTATTAGTAGTACATGCTTTCAATACATTAGCTGTGGGGAATTGATACATGTACATAACATCTCAGTTCTTGTTTTCCCCTTACCCTCTTCTTTATTTTGCCAACAGATTAATAGGCTAAGAAACATAAAACCTATAAGACAATTAAGCTAAACCAAGGTTCACTTTTAGAAACATTGTCCATTATGGAATCACATTAATTTTTTTCTCTCTTTCATTTTTCCTATTATCTGTGTTTTATTTTTCACTTTATTTATATACTGAATTTCTCATGTAAGAGAAACCATGCCATATTTAAGCTTATGTGGTGATTTCACTTAACATTATGGTCTCGAAGTAAATCTATTTTCCTACAAATGAGTTGTTCACTCTTCTTTATGGCAAGGTAGTACTCCATGGTGTAGGAATACCACCTTTTTAAAATCATTCTTCTGTTGTTGGACACATGGACTGCTTGCAAGATTTAGCTATTATGAACTGTGCTGCTATAAACATAAGTATGCATATATCATTGTCTTTAATTCTTTTGAGAAGATACTTATAAGAAGACTAGAAGTGATGTTTTTTCCCTAATTTTTATCATTCTATTTTTCTTTATTTCTGTTGGATAATGATAAAAGTTTACATTATTGTCTTGTTTATACATTTAGTAGGGAAGAGTCTAGTATTTCTCTGTTAGGTATAGTGCTATTTTTTTTTGGATTGAGATAAAACATCTTTTTATCCCTATTTTATCGAAATTCTTACAACATATGATGGTTAAAACATATGATCATTTTTTCTGTTCTTGCTTTTATCCAGAAAGGTTTTCTCCCCCCCCCTTTTTTTTGCCTGAAAGGTGAATCTTTTATTAAACCTTTAAGACTTAGCTTTGTTGTTCTTCAGAAAGGTCAAGCATAAACTGGGCATCACAGTGCACACCTATAATCACAACACTCTTAAAGACCAAAGAGGAAAGTCTGCAATTTTGAACTCTACCTGGGCAACTTCATGACTTAGTGAGAACTTGCTTCAAATTCAACAGAAGAATGAACAAAGATAATGGGTGTAGGCGCCATGTTGGAATTTAGGGCACTGGGAAACCAAGCAACCAGCTTGCCTCCCTAGTAAGTGGCTGTGAGCCTAGAGCAAACCCCTCACCCCCTGTTAGCAAATGGGAGCCAGAGGCCTGAGTAGCTCTTGGGAGGTTGACCATATGCAGTGTAGCAAATAGGGGTATTTCCTTCTACCATCTCTTTGAAGGCAAATATTTTTATGACTGTTTTGCTTCATTACAATTAATTGTACTGCTATATTCAATATTCTGTTTTAATAAGTTCTATAATGTTCTATATTTCCTTTGATTTTGCTATACCTGATTGAAAGAACAACTATTGTGAAGAAAATGAGACATACTATAGAACCTATTACTCTTATTCTGGTAACTTGCTGTAAAATCCTGAACCAATTTCACTGCACTGTCTCAATTGGCTTTGTTCTGTCTTGTTCTGTTGTATTTTACTACCTTCAAAATAATAATAAAAAAAAATTAAAAAAAAGACAAAGTAACAAAATGCCTCCCAAAACTCCTAACTCCACCAAAGCTGATCCATGGGGAATGGATGAGGAGAAACTCAAAAACAAAACAACAGAATTATATAAGGTGATTAAAAAGTAAATTAAAACAACAAAACACACCAGTAAGGTACTGAGCAAGCTGAAACACGATATAACTAAACAGATAACAGACTTAAAAAGCAAAAGGAAGAAAAAAGTGCTCTAAAGGATATAACTGCATGTATAAGTGTGTAGAATTGATAACCATGTTGCTAAGTTTTTGTTGAATTGTTGAGCAGACTGTTTGCAGCCTCACTGTTTGAATGTCCACTTTGTATGCTTTAATTTTGTAATTTGAACAACTATATCTAAGAAGGCAATATGTAATTTATCAACTAGTGATTTCTTGTTTATTTTTTTTGAAATTCTGTAGTGTTTCTACCCTTTTTTCTGTTTTGCTTTTTTTTGGTCTATAAATAAAATTTTAAAAAATTTGAAAAAAGAAAAGAAAATGAGTGTTTTACACAGTAGAGTACTACACAGTGATAAAAATTTTTGGAAACATTTGCAGGAAAATGGATGTATCTTCCTATCATAATGCTAGCTAAAATAAATCAGACACAGAGGTTAATTATTCCATGGCTACTCTAATAAGTGAAACCCTAAATACATATAATTTGAAAATCATAATAAAAGAGAGATGGTTGGAGTCAGTGAGGTAGAGTCTGTGTAGATGGTAAGAAGGTCTGGGTAAGGAGGGAGTGAGGAGAGCATGGGGAAGGGGGAATAAAAGTGATCAAGATGTATAATGTATATGTACCACTTCTTCAAGATGAGTGTAATTATGATGCATTGCAAACATATACTAAAAAAATTTTCTAAAAAATCAAAATAGAAAGAAAAAGCATTGGAAATGTAGCTCAATTCAAGGCCCTGGATTCAATTGAAAGAGAGAGAGAGAGAGAGAGAGAGAATTGATTATAGGCACAGAGGAGGTGTTTTTCTGTTAAAATTTTTCATAAACTGCATGTTTTCCCTATGCTCCCCAAATTAACCCAACTGCTTTATTAATGAATTATTTCCTTGATATTCAACTTTGGTTTTGGACTAATGTTAAAAATGTTATGTGGAATGTAAGAAAGGAAAATTTTGATTCTCAGTGTTATTACCGTATGTATGGAAGCAGAGTTAAATAATGCTTTCTTGGTATGTACAAACATATTCTGTGAATTCTGTGGGCTCTTAGTCAATTAAAACCCCTTACGTTTACATCCAGTATGTGTCTCTTTCTTCACAGTCTGCCTAATTCCATTTGAGTTACAAATTATTTTTTCCCTCATGAGGTCAGTGATGAAATAAAAACATGTTTTTGGTTATATGTAGAACCTCATCTTGGACTACTTTCCATGTTCTTGGAATGCTTAGTGAGGAATTCATTCCAGGTGAAAAGTTAAGTAATTGCTAGTTTATCCATGCTGTTCACTTAAAATGACCGAGTTCCAATTAGGTCAACAAACTAGATCCTTTCAATGTAAATACTGTAACATGAATGCTAACCTTAAAATCAAAGTAATTCAGTGTGGAATTGCCCTAGATGTGAATAATTTTTCTAGATTTTTCTTCAGTAAAAGTAATGTGCTACAACTTATTGAGTCTACCATGTGCTATAAACTGTTTGTTTTGCAATTATTTTACTCAGTTCTTTCAATGTTTCTATGAGTTACTCTAAACATTGCATTTTATAGCAGAAATTGAGACTCAGTGAATAAATGGCCTGTGCTAGTTGATTGATCGTATCAATTTGAGTAAGAGAAGTTCTACTAAACTGGTTTAGTAATTGCACACCTTATAGTGTGGAAGACCCACCGTTGTGCAGTTTGTCACCTGGATGGTATAAAGGGGAAATGAAGAAGGGTGGAATCTGCTTCTGTTCTTTGGAGGAGCTCCAGCCTTCACCTGCACCTTGGACTTCATCTTCTGGCTTTTAGTGAAGACTCTTCAGCTTCCAGAGCAGATCCTTCAGGCTTCCAGCATAGAGTCCAGTTTCCCCTGCAGACCCATCAGTCTTTTGGACTGGATCCTTCAGTCTCCAGTGTGCAATAGGTCCTCTGAGCTCTCCATATCCTATTCTGTGGGTGGTCATTGCGAGCTAATCTTACAAATTCTTATATATTTGTATACACTGTGTTATATCTGTTTCTCTAGTAAACACTGGCTGATACAGGGCCTAAACTGCTAAGTGGCATAGCTAGAAATAAAATCTATTTCTGATTCTAAAACCTAAACTTTTTGCTTAGTAAAGTCTTTTTTTTCTTTCTTTTTGTGATTTTTTTAACCTTATTTCCCTGTCAATGAATTAAGAGACCACGTGTATCTGTTTCCTATTGTTTGCTAATTGCAAAGTTAGAGATCTAAACAACACACATTTATTACCTCAGGGACTTGCACAGTTTTATTTCTTCCTGATAGTTCTAGGAGAGAATCTGTTTTCTTGCCTTTTCTAGCTTGTAGAGTCTACTCACATTCTTGAGCTTGTGGC
The DNA here is from genome assembly GCA_004027455.1 of Hydrochoerus hydrochaeris. Taxonomy (NCBI): domain Eukaryota; kingdom Metazoa; phylum Chordata; class Mammalia; order Rodentia; family Hydrochaeridae; genus Hydrochoerus; species Hydrochoerus hydrochaeris. The sequence goes on along the minus strand of PVLA01000893.1, from coordinate 367,098 downwards.
TCCCTTTCTCCTTTCCAAGGCCTGTGATGTCAAGTCTCTCTGTCCACCCTTTTGTGCTTTTAATTTCCTCTACTCACACTTGAGAAAGTTTCTCTACTGTTTAGGATCCTGTGATTAGATTGAAGGACAACTGGATAATCTAATCTCTCCACTTTATGCTTACATTAACAGCATCCCAATAGAAAAGTATATTCACAGCTTTTGGAGTCTGATGGAGAATGTAGCTCTTGTTCTCACTTTGTTACTGGTCATATTATAGGAACTTGTCTTGTGAATACAGTTCCTTTAAGCACTTATTTGCACTGTATGTAACCAACCAAAGGAAAATATAAGCACTGGGACACACTCACTAATTTTGATACTCTCTGCAAGATTATTTGTTGGCAATTTGCTTAGCACGGGACTAACAATCAGTAAATAAAATGAATTTACATTGAATCCAATAGTTTTTTTAAAAAATCACTTTATTGAAGTATAATTTGCATTCAATAAAACTCACTTATTCAAGTGTACCCGCCAAAGAGTTTTGAACATAATTTAATTTCTTTTAATATTTCAACATTTAAATGTTTAAGTTGAACTATAAAATACATACAGATAAGGAAGCATGTTGTAAGTGTGGAGCTTGATGAATTTTCACAATCATGCAAATCAAACCATAATGATTTTTTGTGACCAACTTTGCTAAGTATAATTTACATGCCACAAAATTCATCTGTTTAAATGAGTTTTGCAGTTATCTAACCACTACTACAGTGATGACATTAGAACATTTTTATCATTCCGAAAATCCCCTCGTACTCCTTTGCTGTCAATTCTTGTTCTCTAGTCCAGGCTCCAGAAGCCACTGCTCTGATTTCTGTTCAATTGTTACTTGTTATAGAATTTAATAACTGTTTAACTTATGTTAACTTTCATGTTTAGCGATTTTCACTTAGCATGCTTTTGAGATTTATTATTATTTTAGTGCAACAGTAGTGGATACAACACACTTTGGTTACTCTTTGGTTTTTTGAGACAGAGTCTCACTGTATGGTTCATCGAACCTTGCACTTTCTAGGTAGTCCAGGCTGGTCTTTGCCTCATGACCCTCCTGCCTTAACTTGCCAAGAGCGTGACCACAGGGCTAAGAACTCTATCTGCACTTCGACTTATGCTATTATTTCACTATCTGAGGGAAATTTGGACTGACTCATTCTAATACAGTGTCCTGGCTATTGTGACTAAAGGTGCTCTTAACATTCTCATGGAAATTGTGCATTTCTAAGTTTTTATTTCTCTTGTCTAAATATGTCACTGTGGAAGTCAGTCACGTGGCAAATACACGTTGAATTTTAAAAGAAAACTCCAAAATGTTTTCTAAAATGCCTGTACTATTTTTCACTGTCCCTAGGTATCAGAATTTTTTTTATTTGTCTTCTCATTCTTAGTATCTTCATTCTTCCAGTAACAGAGTTGAGTGGTTAGAACCAGAAACTATGTGGTCTGCAAAGCCATATTTACTATCTGGGTATATTCACAGGTTCCAGATATTAGGCTATGGATTCTTTGCATCATTTTTTGAATTCTGACCTTCATGTTTACGATTGTGTTTAAATGTACTGTCTTGCTATTTGTTTTTTTATGTATGTGTTTGTGCATGTGTGTCTGTGTGCATGTTTGTGCACATTTGTGATTTTTTTTCTTATTTTTCTGTTGCTTTTGGACTAATTAATGCTTTGCTTTAGTTTCATAATTTTCTTTGAGTTCTTATTCTAAAATTTACAGCATACACCTTTAACTTAATATAATCTGCCTTCAAATAATACAGCACTTCACGTAGAATGTGAGAGTGCAAGAATAAATCATATCATGACTTTTATGTTGTTGGGTGCTGCATTTCTGTTGCTTTAATTGTTTTTGGGCTATGCTGTGGGATGACACCGATTACTCAGAATCACTTCGAGGCTGTTTTTAATACTTGCCAGAGCATGTGTAGAATAGTAAGGGTTAATTCGACCTCACCATCAGACAAAAACTGCTTTTTGTATATGTTTTGCTCTGTATGTTCATTGAGATATTTTCCTGTAGACTTTTCTTGAAATCTACTAATTTAATATTCTGTTGTACTTAATGTGCTCTTAAATATATATTATGTGTTCTTGAGTCTAGATAATATATTTTTCATTCTCTTATATTGTATATCTTTTGAATTCCTCATCAGTTAATTGTATTAATTGAATCTTTTTGGTTTCTGATTTTATTTATCATTTTCTCTCAGGCTAGAGATACAGCCCAGGGGCACAAATACCTGCCTGGCAAGCTCAAGGTCCTGAGTATGATTTCTGTTTTTTTTTAAAAAAAAGGTGGGATTACAGGAATCTGCCACCGTGCCTAGGTGTATCATTTTACTTCCCAATTATTGCACTTTTTTTAAAAAAACTGATTCTTATGTTTGATATTGTTGACTATATAGCTAATATTATATATATATTTTGGATGCAGTCTAAATTTGTTATCGTCTTTAAAGGAATGCTAAATTTTGTTCTGGTAGGAAACAAACTTAATTGTGGATCACCTTTACCTTCTTTGTTTACCTAAAAGCTCTTTAAAATTCCGTGGAAGGGTGTCAATTTCCATTTTACACTTATTCCTAGGGTATGGCGTTTTCACCAACAGAAAGGTTTTACTCCAAGCTCTCAAGAATGTAGTATATCTGGAGTCTCACATGAATGGTCTAGGTCTTAATCACTGCCTGCCTGTGAAGTCTGCACCTCAGAAATCTGCTCTGCTCTCTAGCATCTCAATGGCTGCTGCCAGCTAGGTTTCCAAAGCTTCAACTTCCACATGTGTTTCTGAGAAAGTCACTAAGGACCTGAGGGGAAGCTTTACACACATTATTAGGGTTCCTTCATTGTAGTTTTTTTTTCTCTGACCAACTGACTTCAGTGCCATATCTCTCTCTGTCTTTCTGTCTGTCTCTGTCTCTCTCTCTTTTGGTACCCCTTCTCTTGATGCTATGTATTCTGAACCCTGTTTCTGCTGTCCAGCAAACTGTTCGTCTTTACTTAGGCTCTATTTCTCTGAGCTGTGGTCTGGAAAATGCTCCCAGGGAGAAATTTTGGGTTTATGTGATGTTTATCTTGTTTGCCTATTTTCTCTCAAAGACCACAGCCCTGCATTGGCTGCTGTCCAATGCCTGCAAACAGTTGTTATATATGTTTTGTCTAGATTTTATACTTGTTTATAGTGAGAAGTTAAGTCCAATAAGAGCTGTTCCATGATGGCTGAAACTAGAACATGCCCATGTTGTTTCTTTTTATTTCTCTTTGTACCATCTCTTACTATGAAAGTACCTTTTTACATTTATTCCACTGATCAGCCTAATGAGCTTTTTTTAAAAAATGTTTTTCTTTCTCTTAATGTTCCTTTAATCAGTTGCAACTGTTTTGTCACCATGTGTAGGTTTAACTCCTGAGGCTAAACTGTTTGGATACAAGTATAAAACATATCATCTAACAAAGAGCTTCTGTTGCTTTGACATGGGATTTACTTGTGTTCTGCTAGACTTTTGACCATAACAAGCTTTGGTTCTTTTATTTACTGCTATTACTCTTTGTTAATCTACTAGTTTCTACTTATTATTTTTAAGTCACTGGCTTTCTGGCTTTTACTTAATTTTCTAATTGCTGCATCATTCTGTAATAAACACCAAGTGAATCTTTGCCATTAACTGCCACATTTTAGAGTCTTAGTTCTTCTATCATATCCCATTGTGTCCACTACTTAGATGTAAACAAAAATAAATGTTAGACTAAAAAAAAAAACAATCATGTTACATTGTGTACAGGTACAAATTCCCTATGATGATTGTGATCATTATATGTACCTAAAGTATACCAATAAACTTAATTAATTAAAAAATCTTCTACAAAATAAAAAAAATTCATGTAACAAATTATAACTTTATTTGGATCATCTAAACTAATAGTGGTATGTGCTAATAGAAGAATCTGTAAAGAAATAAAGAAGTATTTAATGAGGCAAATAAAAGTAGTTTTCTGTGTTGTACAAGTAATAGCATAGATAAGGGAAGATTAAATTCATTTGCTGTGTCACAGGAGAAAAAGACAGAGCCATACTAAGGCAGCTACAACTCTCCTAATGGACAGATCACTTTGAAGATTAAGTCAGAAGACCTGAGTACATGAAATTTTATTTCATTAAATCATCATACATAAATAAAAATATAGCAAAACATAGGAAAATTTCTAAATACAAAAGATGATTAAGTCTAAAGTAGCCATTCAAAGTAATGAGTCAAGATAATTAAACTTAGAACTTTTCATTGACTCAAAACAGTTACAAACTTGGCAATTCCCATTTTTTAAATGTTTTTTTGTCACTGTATTTTCATAGGAATAAATCAATTCAAATTGAACTTGGTTTTGTTTTTAGATTTTGGATCTTCTGTCATCTTGATAACAGTAAGATTTTTGAGTGATATAACTTTTTGTCATTTTATTGGACACTTTGAATAAGGTTGCAGAGATAAATATTTTTGGGAAAAATCAGAATTAATTTAATTTTTGAAAAATAATACAGTAAATCCTAAATTTTTACACTGAGTAAATCAGCACCTTTCCTCATCATATTTGATTTGAGACACACACACTTGAACTTGCATGTTTAAAGATCATTTCCTCACTAAGAGTGAGGCTATTTTTTCTACTAAATTTATTTCTTGTGTATTATAATGCTGGTGAACTAAAGTTCCAAATGTTCCACTAATCTGTTCTTATGACTTTATTTTACATTGGAAGTAAAAATAAATCCTTTTAATTTAAGGGTATGAATCTTTTTATAGCACATTTAGGTTGAGGCTCAACTAAGCAGGTGGCTTTATTTACATTGTTACAGAAAATTTAAAAACTTGTCAATTAAAAATTTCCATCTTTTAAAAGTCTGCCATCATATGTATTTCTTCTTTGTCCAGTTTATTACATTTTAAATAAAGTGTTAGAAATATTCCATTTTAAAATTTCTCAGGTTGCCATAACGAAGAACTACAAGTGAGTTTACTTGAAAACAGAAATTCATCAGTTGTGGAGGCCAGAAGCCTAAGATCAAGGTGCAGACCAGGTTGATTGCACCAAAGGGGAGTCAGAATTTGTTCCATACTTCTTTCCTAATTTCTGGTGGTGAACTGGCAGTCACTGGCATTCTTTGACTATTAGAAGCATTGCCCAGAATGATATAAGCCATATCAAATCAGGACTCACTTTAATGACCCTCATTTTACATTAGTTACCTCTCGAAGTATATGTTCAAAGTTGTGTTCTGAATTATTGAGGGATAGGTCTTCAACCTATGAATTTTGGGAAAAGATAATTCAATGCACAACAGAAATAATTCTAGTACATTGTTAATTCTCGTATACTTTTAGGAAGGTAGACATTTCACTAAGCAATTTTCATTCATTTTTCCAGATGTTTGAATACCATTTAATAAGTAAAGAGAACTTTATGATTTTATGTTCTTGAAAGCTGAAAGCTGAAAACATTAGGAGAGGAATGACACTTGTTTTTCCACTTTATTTTCAGAACCTAATTAAGTCCTAGTAAATGTGCAATGAAGTGTTGGTCAGTGGCTAAATGAACTAAGTTCTCACCTATCTAAGTAGTGTCTTTTCTCACTGCACTTGACTTGTGACACACAAAGTTATGGTTTACATGTGAAGAAAGTGTTACAAAATGTGGATTACCATAGAATAATGAATTGTTTTATCCAGTCAGAAGCATCTTTCTCTAAAAAGTCTAATTCTTATAGTCTAATTCTAATAGTCTAAGGTTTTGATAAAGTTTAGTCTATTAAACAGACAAAAAAGCATCTCTTCAGGGAAATGCAAAATTTATGAATCTATCTGTATACATATTTCAGTGATAAACAGAAGAGAGAAAAAAAAACCCAGCCAACTTACTCCAGAAATATACACACTCATACATGCCTACACAGAAACACTCACACACACAACTTTCAGGTTGTACTGGATGAATTTTGGTGAGTGGAGCAACTCAAATGTTTTTTTACTTCTCTGATTCAAGCATTCCTTTCAGAAGACTCTTACAAAATATCTCCAATGTTTCATTCTTCAGTATTTTTGCCCATAGATTGAGAGACACAAGTGATATGTGAAAGGTCTTCTTTCAGGCTCCCTGTTATTGTAGCCATGGAGAATGAAGTAGCTGTGGCCAAAGGTGTCCATGCTGGATTTAGAAGTTTGATCTCCACAGAACAGAGTTGCATAGAGGCACACATACATATGGCATGGGGCAAGGAAAGGAGACCTGGTGACAAACTGTAATATATGGCAACTTCTGCCTTAGTTTGCACACATAGGGACACACAAACTCTGTGTAAGGCTTAGAATGTGCTTGCATATCAAACTTCCAAAAATAAATAACCTCATAGGTATCTTTGAGAGAAATGGGACTTTGTTTTTAAGAAAAAACAAACCATAAACTCTTAATGAAAAAGATAATGTAATAAATATATGAAGAGACCTTTTTTTTCCCTGTTAAAATTCTGTTGTAGATGCTCCAGGGTGCAGTGAACCATTTTGATATTCCTGGGCTGCTGTCGACTATACATTACATTCTGTGATTCATGAAAAAGGCAGGAGGGGATCTAGTAATTCATGATGACAATGAATTTTTTTTCTGTTTTCTTTTGCAGTAGCAAGGCTCTAGTAGAAACTTACAAGCTGTTTTATCTGCCAGACTCACATAACATAAAGAAAGCAGAAAGATGGACACTGATACCCAGAGTTTAATGCTTAACAATGCTTATCAGTCTGTTGTATATGGAAAGTTAAAAAATAAAGATATACAGAAAAAAATTATTTGCTTTCAAGATTGAAGTCCAGGCTGTAAAGACATGAGAAGTCTTTGTAAAGAGCCAGTTTTAGGATCTGTGATTTTAAGTTTTCAGGGCAGATTGGTTGAAAATGTAGCATCACTGCTGATTTAATTGTGGATACTTGACATTTTAGGAAATTCAGTGATAGATTATTGTTTCTTGAACAAGAGTTGCCTCTCATTAAATGTGAACACTTTAGTAAGTGGCTTATCTTGAAAGTTGCCAAACCTCTGGAAAAGTGACAGTTCAAAACAAGGTTGAAAGAGTAATTTTGACCAGGACATCCTATTCTGTTGGCTTGGTTGCTTTGATTAAAACTTTCTGTGCAGCAGAAACCCTTACGTGGTAGGTCCAGAAACAAATTAAGACAATGGCAGTACATTGATTTACTAAATGAAAAGTACAACTGTTCTGTACCTATGAGCAGATACAGTTATCTCACAGTTCAGTGAAAACCATGCCTGCCTCCCTCTCAAAAAAAGCCTATTTCAGCAGTAGCTTCTTTGAGGTATATGTAAATTCCTTTCTGGAAAGTTGCAAAACCCCTAGAAGTTCCACCTGTGAATAATTGTAGTATTCAACTCTGAGGTTAGTTTCTATAATATTTATTTCAGGAAAAGCCTCCCTTTATCCCCATTTTAGTGGTTATTTTGTATAAGACAAGCTTCTAAACTGGAAGCCTTAAAACCACAATTTTTCCATACTAGGAGGATCATCAGTGATCTAGTGTGAAGGCAACAGGGTTAACAGGTCAAACTCATAACTCAGAGCAACTGAGAATCTCCTCTAAATGTGATGTCATAGGCCATGATAATTTGAATGCTATGAATGAGTTTTTGCATATGACATATATAATCAAATATATGGCCATCAGAGTCATTAATCTATTTTTGAAATAGGTATTCTGTATTTGTATATTTTTTAAATTTTTACTTCTTGTTAGTATATGTTTGTACTGTATAATGATTATATACCTTTAAGGGGATTGGTATTGCCTTTGACTAAACATGAGACAATTTAAATAAGTTGTTTAAGGACAGTGTGGCATTCTGAGTGTCACCTGCTTGTCCATTTACTCAAGAAGAGTTGAACACAATGTTTTTTCATTATCTAATTTTTAAAAAACCATAGTTCCATTCAAAACTTTAATTTGTCTTCTGGTGTTATAGTATTTACAGCAGAAAGGTTTGTGTTAAATGGTTGACTTTTCATGCAACTCAAACACCTGGTTAGCATAAATCTGTTAATAACAATTACATTCCATTAACTGCTTCATTTCTGGAACTTTCAAAAATCCTTTTCCTAAAAAGCTGGCCATATCAATTCAAAATGTATCATAGCTATGAAAATTAATACATACATCAGTAAATGCAATTTAACAAGGGACAAAATCATTGTTATAGGGCTTCAGATTATTAATCTCATAGTCAGATAGTCTGCATAGTTTCTGGGTTCTTTTCTCTGAATTCCAAACTCAAGTGAACTAATGGCTTCTATATTGGGCATAATTTCTTATATGGAGGAAAATTGCTTTTCTCATTATGAAAAATCTTCAGATAATAAAGATGGATACATAAGGAAGTGATGTACCTTGAAAAACCTTGGCAAGAGAAATAATTTTTCACATTTACTCCATACAATGAACCACATGCAAGCAGCAGAAGATTGAAATATAATTATATTTTTGTTTAATATGTTATAGAATGCTAATTAAGCATAGCTAAAGATTGGCTTTAGTATCTTATTAATGCTTATGTCATCTATTGCAGAGATAATCACTTTTGATTGTTATGATTGAAGTGAATGCTGACTGAATTCTGCTAACGTTTAGTGGTAAAGACTTTAAGAGTGATTTTAAACAGAATTTCAACTACCCATATAAAGAGCACACTTGCATGACATTGTTACCAGTTAGCACTCACTACAGAAACAGAGTATCTATATCTCTATCTATCTGTCTGTCTCTGACTATCTATCTATCTATCTATCTATCTATCTATCTATCTATCTATTATCTATCTATCTATCTATCTATCTATCTATCTATCTATCTATCTGAATTTACAAGCTAAGCTTACAATGACCATCTTGAGTCAGGTGTGGAGGAGGGTAAAGGGGCTGTTTACATGTTGGAAATCTGAAGGATCTACTGAAAAGTTGAAGGCCTAGATCTCACTGTAGAGTTCTGTGCACATCTCTCTCAGGAAGCTGAAGGTCTGGGATGGAAAGGGGTATCTATGCTGGAACGCTGAAGAGTTTTCACTGGCAGTCAGAAGACTGGTGTCCAAGGTAAAGACGAAGATTGGAGCATCTTAGAAGAAACAGAAGTGTGTCTTCTTCTTACCCCTTTTTATTCCATATAGGCTAAAAGCCTATTGGTGATGCCACTCACACCCTAGGTAAAGTTATCAAATAATACACAAAACAGAAACTATACCTTGATGAAATCTATGGTGTTATATACTTATTCATTAATTAATAAAGATTGATTTACCCTTAACATATTATAGAGCTAATTCATAGGGACAGACACTTAAGCATGTACTTAAGTTTCCAGCAAGGGCTGGTTCTGGGGATACTTATTAAATACCTCTGAAAGAAGTGGTCTAGTACATAGTACATAGCATCTTTAAACATTATACTGTATAAATTCAAAACTGTGATCAAAATAATAATAGAATACATTTTTGTGGTTGATTCTGGATACATAGTTTAACTCTGGCATCACTCCTTACTCACAATCCTCGTCTCAGGTCCAGACTCTAAGTTAACCCACCTTACACTAGCATCACTCACTCATAATTCACATCCCAGGTAGGCACACTTAAGTGACTGACTCAGGCTAGGCTTGGTATGGGAGTATATGGTATCTTTGGTTCTAAAGCATGAAATGGGTCCTCATATTTTTCTACAACTCATAAGATCAAGATGTCTTTAACATTGGAAGGGGCATTTGAAGTTGGGGGTCAGAACCACTGCCTATTTTGAGTGTTACTTCTATTACTTTTATTTTTTTTAATTAAAGAGAAAAAAAACCATGTGAAGTGTAGAGATAATACAGAATTTCATAAGGAACAAGATAAAAAGTAAGAAATCACTAGTTGATAAATTACATATTGTCCTCTTAGAAATAGTTGTTCAAGCTACAAAATTAAAGCATACAAAGTAGATATTCAAACAGTGAGACTGTAAACAGCTACACATGCATGAATCTCTACATGTATCTCTATCCTTTTTGCATATGAGGGAAAAACAAAACATAGACAAAAAAAACAGATTCCAATAAAAACATGAAACCAAAAAGTCATATAAAACCACAGTACAAGGTGATCTACAATGATTACTGTGTTGTTTCTTATTATCTTCAATAGAATTGTCTATATCATCAGGCATAATGGAATATAGCAGTAAAATTGAATTTAGCAGTACATAACAATATTAGTAAAAATAAAACTTTGTAGACAGTATAAAACTTCAAAGGCAGGTAATAATCAAACTAGAGTAGATATTCTAGTGAATCTTGTCATCTTCAGTGCAGTTGCCTATACTCTCAGACTTAATACTATCAATTATAACAGCTTTGAATAAAATCTATCAATACAAAGCAGTGATCTAACAAACCAGACTTGGTTACGATCAGTCATGGTAAAACAGTGTAGGTTATACAGAGCTTTAGATTAAGTTAATAAGAAATTAAGGATGATTATCATACTGTATCCTGTTATTTTTGGGATTACTGTCTGTGCCCTCAAATCTAGTACAGGTAGAATGACTGGACCAGAATATAATACATCTAAGCAGAGTGTGTGAGTCATGTGGGTTTTAAATCCTGGTGTGCTATTAACTATATAGTGTATCAAGGCCATCTATGGTAGAGATTCTAGCCATCCTTCTCTGCCTCATTTCTGCTATGCTATTTTTCTGCCTTTGCTTGTCTACTTTTCTCCTTCATTCTACTGCCTGCCCTGCTCATTGAGGCCTTTCTGCCACTGTTCCTAAAATCCTGGTATTTTTTTTTCTCTCTCTAGAATGTCCTTCTCTGTAGGGTTGGATTGGTGGTCACAAATTCCCCCAGCTTCTCTTTGTCATGGAAGCATCTTGTTTCTCCATTAATTTTGAGTGACAGCTTTGCAGGGTACATTAATCTGGGCTGGAGGTTATTCTTTTTCAGGGCTTGGAATACTTCGCTCTTGATCTGATGGTCCATATTGAGAAGTCTGCCATGATCTTGATGGGCTTACCTTTTTAGGTAATCTGTTTCTTTGCTCTAACGCCTTTTAATATTTTGTTTTTATATTGAATTTCTGGTATGTTGATTATTATATGTCTGGGAGTAGCTCTGTTTTGGTTGTAGGTGACTGCAGTTCTGTATGCCTCACATAACCGAATGTCATTTTCTTTTCCCAGGCTTGGGAAGTTTTCCTTAATTATTTCCATTAGAAGCCTTTGTAACTTGCCTGTTTGTATTCCTGCTTCTTCGTTCACATTTCTTATTCTTAAATTATAGATTCTCTTGTCATCTTCTAGCCTTTGTATTGTTACTGCCTGTTTCCTTGTTATTTTTAAGAAATCCTTCCTTTCATGATCATACATTGTAAACTTGTCTTCAAGTTTTGATAGTCTATCCTTAGTTTCTTTTAAGGAGTTTTGCCAACTTTCAGTGGAATTTTTAATTTCCTGGTAATCTCTTTATTCTACTTCATGAATTGTATATTTCCTTTATATTCTTTATCAAATGTTTCTCTCCTTTTGTTGTGTTCCTCCCTTTTTCTGTCTATGTCTTCCTAAGAGATGCTTAGCATTTCTTTTATTACTCTACTCATATCTTGCTTTACCTGATTTAATATTTCAGTTTTGAGCTCGTCTACAAAGTCTCGAAGATATCTCTTAATGTCTATTGAAGCCATGTCTGATGTTGTGTGTTTGCTGCCCTCAGTCTCCCTTGTTTTTCTCTCTCCTGGATCAGTGCTCTCAGGGTTCTGGGCTGGGGGCCTCCTCTTGCCTCTCTCTCCTGTCGTGGTCCTGGCCTTCTCCACATAGGTGTACAGTGGAGTTCCCAGCCCCCTTCCCTGTCAGCCACGGTTCCTCTGAAGCATGCTGGTGTGGGACCTCCACCCTCTCCTGCCTGCTCTTGTTGCTGAGGTGTAAGCAGTGGCTGTGTATGCCAGCTCCTCCCCACCAGGCCAGCCAAACTTCAGGGGCCTTCACCAGGTTAATGAGTGGTAGGTGCAGGGAATCAATTTGGGACAGCTCATTGTGTCCCGGCCAGGGGTGCGACTCAGTCCAACCAAATCCCACAAACCTGGTCTGGGGAGAGAGAAATCAACAGAAGTCACTGTTGCTCCCAGTTCAGGCTCCTCCTGTCTGATTCCAACATATCGCCCATTTGGTCACCCCCTTCCCGTGGTGGGGGTCTCATTCCCAGCACTGACCATGGATTACTGCAGGTCCCTTTGTTGGCTCCACTCTCTGTTGGGCTCACCAACCCCCAACTTCAATGGGGCTGTGGCTCCTATGAGTGGCAGCAAGAACAAGTTTGGGCAGTTCTTCCGGCTGGTATGAATTTGTGAATTCAGGCCAGTGCAAACTTGGTGGGTCGCAGTGAAAACGTCTTGTCCAGTAATTTTAGCTGTTCCAATTGTAACCCCGAGACTGTGTGTTTGACAAGCTTTTTTATGTTTTAATTTCTTCCAGTGTCAAGAGGATCCATCTGCCTCTGTCTGGATCTCTCCAGGATGTTTCATTCTGGCATATGAGTTGTTTCCCCCAGGAGGCTTTGTATTTTGTTGCTCACTGATTGGTCATCTTTACATCCTCCTTCCTATTATTTTTAAATATTTTGAATATTAAAATATCCTTTAAACTGGTTCCCACTCTTAAAGGAAATAGAGGAGGGAAGGAAAAAGTTGAAGGATAGACAACTTACCTGTTCAAATTAGATAACTGATCATGACAGCCCATTGACCAAATGATTCCTTACCCTGCTATTGTTCCAGTTCTGCCACCCTAACTAAATAAAAGACATTCACTTCTCTAAGGGACAAATTCCCAAAGTAAACCTTGGACTACTAGCCTTTCCGCAACCCATTTTTACCAGACAGTGAGCTTCGTATATTGTACAAATATGGGAAGATTTTGAGAACCTTGATGAAAATTTTGCGTGCCAACCAACCATGTTTATCCAATCACATGTATTTCCTAGGAAATGCAGTTTTGATCCATAAATGTCAAACCAAAATGTGATTTAAAAAAACTCTTGAAGGCTAAATTTTATTTTCTGAAATGAATGGATTTCAGCATGTCAAAACAAGCCTAGAATCTTCTGTACAGTCATCCACTGGTTTGCCTTTCTCTTTCATCATTTTTATTGCTTTTTTAAATTTTATTTGACTTAAGGCACTATCAGCATGGTGTGCATTTTTGCAACTGTGCTGTGTTTCTGCCAGGAAAGCATGGCACCTTCTATGCCCTGTAATTTCCCTACCGAGTTCAGAAGACACCCTGAACTGCTTTCAATTCACCTCTTAATTCCTCTTGAGGGAAAAATTTAAAGCTTCTTTGGCCAGCTCTTTAAAAATAGATTGAGAAGAGTGACTAGATGGCATTCCAAGAAGTAGACTTTATACTAAGCCTTGTTATTTGGAATTTACCTCAAGACAGTTGCTTGTGGGAGGTCCTCAATGTGTGGGAGCTTCTAGCACCTCAAAAAAGAATCACTTTCAGTACTTTATTTAGGCACATATTTCACCTGGTATTTATCTAAAACTGTTCATTTCAGGAAAGCAAGTCATTAAGGAGAGAATGGGAGTGGGAAGAGTATACAGAGAAACATATGTGAGATGCATGTATTTGGCACTTGTTTTGAACCAGAAGGAACCAAAGACTTTAAGTCTTATTTGTTTTGATAGTGCTGTCTCTAGAATATTCCCCCATTCATTTATTCACTTATATACTCACTTTTTTATTTATTATAGAATGCCTGCTATGGGTAAGCCACTGTGCTAATTATGAGAGATGATTATCATCATCAAATGATGAAATGATTTTCCTCAAATTAGAAACATTCACAATGAGAGGCTAAGTTTTTAATTGTAATTTTTAAAATTTTACATAAAAGAATAGAATGGTCTTGCTTAATATTTTTTAAATTCTATTTGAACATTATCCTTGTTGACTAATATATCATATATGAGTTATTTATCACTGATTCAAAAACCCAAAACCCAAAATGTCCCTAAATCAGAAACTTTTTGAGTACAAAAATAGCTTCACAAGTGCAAAATTCCACCTCATAGGACAAATTGCAGTCAGAATGCAGGCACACTGAAAATGTTACATAAAATTACCTTGAGCTAAAGAAAATCATATAGTCATGGAAAGGCCAGGAAATGACTGTAGTTTCAACAGAATGTTCTGGGCATCTGCCATATGCTAGGAACTGAGTAAATTTCCTTTTATATAATTTAACTTACTGTTAAATATCTTAGTGAGTGTGACATCTACAGATGATAAAGCTGAGAATGATGACATTGTTTCTCATTGGACATTTTTGCCCGGCTCCATGGAAAAGTAGTGGAGTAGCTGGAGGCAGGGAAACCCCAAACAATGGTAAGAGCACCAGCCATTTATCAAAGTTAACAAGTGCAGAAATGACCAAAACCTGGTACCTTCCACCCTACCCACTTTCTCTTCTGCTTGACCTTAGGAAACAGAAAATATGTTGCTTCTCTTTCTCTTGATTCAGTGCAGCTTTCTAGAATTCTTCATAATTTCTGAAGCTTTCGTGTGTGCTGGCCTAGACTTGGAGTAGATCTGCATCCCAGAATGCTAAGGTCAAAGTCACACTCAACTGTTTGTGCTGTATGTGCCTCGCTTGGAGGGGAGTGTAAATTCAGCCAGGGCAGGGAGAATGGCCTGGGTCATATTTTGTGCTTCTTTTTTGGCCTCGTGTCTCTTTTTCAAGTATGTGTGTCTAGTGCCTGTCCTTGCTTTCCTGTGTATCTTCCAACTTACTATTAACTTATAGGGAAGCTAAAAGTATTTGAACTCCAAGGAATACCAAAAGCAATTTCCTGGCTACATTTGCTTGATACATAACATAGTCTTTTGAGCATTTGCTCCACTGCATATTTTTGGGTCAGTCTACAGAAAGGGCTCCTTTCTGTATTGGCACATGTAAAGAACTGTCTCCATCCTTTTGCCACTGGGAAATGATCTCCATGATGGGCAGCTCCAAATTGCCTTCAAAATAACTTCAAGTTATTTGATAATGTGAAGGATCTTGGCAATTGTTGAATAATATAACATCTTCACTATATTATATATGAGGCAATGTTGTTTCTGATCTATTGTTTCTCCACTACATTAGATAAAAGATGTGAACCCACCACACAAAACTCAACCGGAATTCTCGATAATATAATATATGTGTTTGTTCATAATGTCCATGGATTTTCTGTGTAACCCATGTTAAATCATCTGTAAGGAGGAAAGCCCTGTGTGTGAAAAGGGAGTACTGTGCCATATGAGGAAAGGAAGACGTGAAACTAGTTCACAGACTCATTATTAGTGAATTTTTTTGTGTGAAGTATTTTCTATAGGTTTTATCTCTTAGTCTTCACTAAAAATTATGCTCACATATTTTATTATTTCCATTTCATAGGTAAAACAATTAACTTTTGAAAGATTAAGTATCTTTTGAAATATAAGTTTACATAATAACTATGTGAATGACTCAGAAAAAAACCCCAATTCTACATGTGGAAAAATTAATGATTTTCCCAATTATAAGCTGTATTAATTATATAATTTATTTATTCACTTATTCACAAATAGTTATTTACTATCTAGACTGAAAAATAGTATGCTAAATTCTAAAGATTAAGAAATGATGAGTATACATTTTTGAAAGGTAAAATGATGATACAATTTAACACATAAATACTGTTTCCAAATGTCATGAGGTATCATCTGACTTTAGCTAGAATGGCTATAAAACTACAATTGATAAATGCAGGTGAGGATATAGAAAAAAAGGAACTCATATACCATTAGTGGGATGTAAATCAGTATAGCCATTATGGAGAATAGTAAAGAGATTCTCTTTACTAAAAATATATCTAAAATCTAAAAATACACCTAAATCTAAAAATATATCTACTATATGATCTAGCTAACTCACATTTAAGTATATGCCAAAGACTGTAAACAACTGTTCACAGTTGTTGAAGGGATACCTGTATGCCCATGTTTATTGTGATGCAATTCACAATAGCTGAGATTCAGAGATAAACTAGATGATCTCCAACACATAAGTGGATAATGGAATATTGTTCAGGCATCAGAAGAATGAAATCCTGCATTTGCAGCAAAGTGGGTGAACCTGGAGTAAACCATATTATACTCAATACCCCAATACAAGCGCTAGACAATGAACCGATCACAAATGCATAATGCAAAGGCATGAGGCCAGGGGACCACTGACATAAACCATGATATTCCATCCCTAGCTCCCAAAGACTCACGCACGTCTTTATACAAAAGACATTTAGTCCATCTCCAAGCGTTGCCAAAGTCCTAACATTTTCAGCATTGCTGAGAAGTCCAAGTCTCCTCCAATATCTATGGCAAACTCTTAACTGTAACCCCCAGTACAAATGAAACAAGGTTAAACATTTTTGAAATGCAAAGGCACAAGATAAACATTACCATTCCAAAAGTTACAAACAGGGAAATATAAATCCTTGGAAACAAAACAAGTCCAAAATCCAGCAGGGCGAACATTAAGTCCTAGAGTTCCATGCTCAGCATTTGAAGCAATCTAGTCACAAGTTCCAAAAGGCTTGGGTGATTCCACCCCCATGGCACTTCCAAGGATTTCAACTCCTGTAGCTTCTCTCTTAAACCCTCTCTGTTTGGTTTTTGTAGCTTTCCTTGAGTGATCCATATTCCTGGCTTTTCCAAACTTCTGGGGTCTCCACTGCACCTTTGGCTTCACCCTTACATCTTTACATATTGCCCTCTTAGGGTCACACTGCTTGGCCTTCCAGGCCCTTTGCAATCAGGGTGGAAGCCGTCTTACCCTCAGAATTTGTACATTTTCCTTGCACCTAAAATCAGCACCATGTGGATGCTGCCAAAGTTTGCTGCCAGCTGGAGCTGTAACCAGGCTTTTCTTTCTCTTGGCTTGGGGGTTGATTGCTGGATCACTGGACTCTGTGAACCTGATTGTGAAGAAAAGCTTCTCCATGTTGCCACTATTCTGGAACCTCATGTGGCTGCTGCCATTCTGGAACTTCATGTGGCATCTGTCACCATTCTGGAGCATGGTGCTCTGAAGCTTTTTCCTCTGAGCGAATTTTTTCACATTTGCAGTTTTGAGGCTATAAGGATGGAGACCCACTGCTTCCTGGGATACCCCCTGGTCATCTTTCTTATTTTTTGTTTCTTCTCAGCAATTGAAGTCTCAGCTCTATCTTTACAATCCACAGCTTTATGGGAGTTTTCCTTCTGGCCAAACTCACAGCATTTTAAATTATCCTGCTGGGCTTGTTGCTCTTGATTTGCAATATATATCTGGCTAAAAGCCCCCAGCAATAGCCATGTCACAGCTTCAATATTCGACTGCCTTGAAATTTCCTTTGCCAGATTAATCAGTCCACTGTCCTTAATCTCAGGCTCAGGCAAAGTCTTTGGGCATGAGCAAAATGCAGACAAAGTTTCTGCCAAGCCATAACACACATTGTGGTGAGTCCAACAACCATTGCAGTCCTTCTTCCAGCAGAAACTTCCCAAGCCTGGTCTCTACCATCAGGCTTTCTATCAGCTTTCTGGTTTCCTGATCTCTAACCAGAGTCTCCTCTACAAAACAGCCTAAGCTGCTCCGGCTTTATGCATCTGGGCGACATGTTCGAACATTTCCAAATTCTGCCCACAAGCCATTTCCAAAGCCTCTCAAAAAACATGGCCAGGTATAGTCACAGCAACAACCCCACTCTTCCGTACCAAATTCTGCCTTAGTTACTTTTTCCTCATTGCTGAGACAAAATACCTGATGCCCAAATTTGGGAAAGGAAAGGTTTATTTCTTACAACCATATTTATGTATAGGAATATATCAAACCTGCTAATATATAAAATTAATACATGTTAGTAAAAATAAAATAAAACTTTAAGAAGAAATATTGTGTATTCTTTTAAGGGAGAAATGCCATTTTCTCATGTAATTTGCTGTAAGTATAATAACATTTTGCTATCCAGTGAAAACTTGTGGCAATGATTGTGATTGCTAACAAACCCTTTGTATTTGTTTTTCTTTGCTGGGACAAAATGTCTGATATATATTATTTAAAGAATGAAATGGTTTATTTCAACTCATGGCTTCAGTGGTTTCAGTTCATGGTTGGATGACACCATAGTAGCAGCATGTGTTCTTTTCGTGATGACCAGAAACAAAGAGAACAAAAGAATGAGAGAGAGAGAGAGAAAGAGAGACAGAGAGGGAAAGAGAAAAAGAGAAAGAGAAAGAAAGAGCAGAGAGAAAGAGGAGAGAGAGAGAAGAAGAGAGGAGAAGAGTTGGGAACAATTATTGGTGATGTTAATGTTCTTGATACATGAATCTTTTGGGGGATACTTTATGTTTAAAACATAACATCCTTCTTGGTGCACTACAGTATGCACTATGAGTATTTGATTTGTATCATTAGACAATGGGATCTAGTGTTTTAGAGATATTGATTTCCCAGGCTATGTATTATTTTAAAAAATGGAATTTTGGGGAGGGTGGTGTTGGAACTTACTGTAAATGGGTTTACATTTTGGTTAAGTGGAAAACTCCATTTTTAATGGAGAAAGAGGGGATAGACTCCAGGTATTGAATTTTTATGCCAGTAGTTTTCAACATTGAGCATGTGTCAGAATCTCATACAGGGGTTTCAAAACTTAGATTTCTCAGCTCATTCCTGATTGAATACATCTGTGGTGGGACCTGACACTTTCCATTGCAAACAAATCTCTGGATGACAAGGGTGCCACTGACCTGTGGATCACACTTTGAGAACCATTACTCTATAGGAAAGTGTTGTTAGCTTTTCATACAGGAGAGGGAAAAATGAGATATCTGATATATTCCCTTGGCTCATTTTTTTCAGCCACCACCAGCTTCCTCACTGGCCTCCCTCATTACATTGTGAACACAAGGCGCTAAAGAATTCATAAGATAATTGCCAGTAAACTCTCTGCTTATAAAAGCACTTAGTTTTTGTTTACTTTTATTTATTTTCAGATACAATTTAGAATTTGTTCATTTATGTGCTCACTAAAATTAAACTTTAGAAGCCTTTGTTATATTCAAATGTGGAGTTAATATATTTTTCTGTTTTTTCATCTCCTTAAGTGATAGCCAGTTGTACTACAATTTTTTTGTTTATGTATTTATAGTGCTAATAATTGTACTCAGGGCTTTTGGACTGAACTGCACTCCCAGTCCTTTTTAATATTTTGTTTAAGTTTTAGGGTTTCCCTAAATCACTGAGTTGCATAGGCATGAAGTGATGATTCATTTGCCTACAGGAGTGTGACTACAAACATTTTAAGAGACAAACACGTTTGAGGTAATTTGGCATACACCTGTGCTTCAAAGGAAATTTATTCACTTCAAACAAAAGTGAACTCTAAAAAGAAAGACACCTCTCTACATTGTAGAGGAACAAAGAGTGTTTTTTCTACCTGGCATTTAATCCAACCATCAAACTCAATGGGCATGAGTCTCTTTAACTTGAGTGAAGTGATAACTAAACACTTCAACCCCAGACTTGAGTGTTTTGGTATAATATAAGGTGCATTCAGCCGAGACTATAATCTACAGCATTCTATTTTCCCCCCTTGACTTATGTTTGGTATTTTGTTAAAAGGTTCTCTTTTCATCCAATTCCACATGGATGCAATGTTTCCTGTCGGACAGCCAAAGTCAACCTTTCAATGCATACAGGGTGTTGTAGGCATGGAAATTAACAATGTGAAGAAAACACTGCAATGCAGGATCATGTGGATTGCCAGCAGTAGCACTAGAGCCACACAGGTTGGTCAGTGTCCAGGAGGTCAACATGAGAGATGTGAGGGGCAAAACCTAGGAAAGGCAACAGCTGCAGGGCCAGCAGTGAAAGTGATAATGGGAGGCAGAAAGAAACACTAGTGTAATCAGTGAAAATTAAACAGATCTGAGCTATATTAGTCATGGCTCTTTAAAAAAAAAGTGTGCTTATACTACTTGAGAAAGAGATTTCTACAACTCTATTTTTAAAGCTTGGCAACCTAAGGTGGTAAAGGGACTAGTTCAAAAGACCAAAAATTTTATGCGCGCTTTTCTCAAGATAACTTCCTGTGCTAATTGGATGATGAAACAGTGCTAGGAAAGACATAGTCAAGTATGAACTGGACTCAATCTAGTAGGTTTCCAGGACTTTTGTAATAATTTTTTTCTTGTGTTTATGAGGATTATTGATAAAGAGCTAAATTATAAAAATCCTTTTGGCTTTTTGATTATATTCTTATTAAATCTTTGCAACATGTCCAAAGTTTCTAATGTGTGCTATGTATAATACTGTCTAAACAAAGTCTGTTATTGTTGATACAGAATATAAGGTAGCAGATGCATTTGATAAACAATTTTAACACTTCTGAGAAAGGAAAAATTTTTGCCACACAATAAAAATCACAGCAACCAAAGAAAAATATTTGTGGACTCAGTGAAAGAGTTCTACAACCCATTAATAATTCTTTCAAATTATTCCCTGAAGAGTAATTTGATTTGAAAAAAAAAGGAAACGCCTTTTCTTAATTTATGTCATTGCCCCTTCCCCACCCCTATCAAGAATGTTGGGATCAAGAAGGGAAAAAAATAGAAAACTGAAATGTTTACCATAATATATCCAAGTATTTGCAGGGTCTTACCAAAAGCAATGAAACTGTCAACATGGTTCCTTATAAGTTTATTATGCATCTGTGAACTGGCACATGTTGTAGATTTGTTGAAAGAAGTATTCTCCTACTCACTTGCAGAGTTAGTCTGCTGTAAACAACTGGAAAAGTCAAAGGTCCATGAGCTGCAGTGGGCTTTTTATTGGCCATCAGGTGCCAACTACTTAATCAAAACTGACTTTATCTTCTTGTTCAACAAGTCAGAAAGATAGTACTTCAAAAAAATTCAGTTAGTATTTCAAAAGTTTCCAGATATATTTTTGAATTTCTTTGAAAATATCAGATTTCAAAATTTAGGTTTGTGAAAGAAAGGAGCAACAGAATATATGTAATTATTTTGTGAGCACTTCCAGGGTTAGAACCCTTCCCTGCTTTGTGGGTTTCACTTTCTCTACCTGAACTGTAGTCACTTGGAGAGGAATCTTCCTCACAGATGGCAGTAGTGGCTTAATTAAGACTGTGAACTTTTATTAGTTTAGATAAATTTGACACTAGGAAACATAAGGAACTAGAAGACTGCTCTTGCCTCTTATCTTTCTTTTCTCCACTCAGTAGCACTCTTTTATCATTAAGTATCTATTTTTACTTTCTTGGTTAATTATCTGAGATTATACTCACTGACCTAGTAAATTTTACATGAACCAGGTCTTATTTTGCTCTTGACAAATTCTGTTGACTTCATGTCACTGTCTTTCTCAATATTGTTCCTCTCCTGGTCAAGACCTCCCAGAACATGAAGGCATCTAGAGCATTATTTTCTCTTTTGCTGGTATGCTAGAGAATAGGCACACTTAGATGGGACCCATAGTGCTTTTAAAAATATTATATTTGATGGAGACAAAATAAAATAGAGATGTTATTGGTGTTCAAAAATATTTGTTGAATAAAATTTCCTATTAGATGCTGGAGACCAAGTGCTTTACTTTTGTATTTAACTCAGTGAGAATTTTGATTTACACAGGTTGGGGAACTATATAGACATATGCTTCAGGTGACCGAGCACTATTCATCATGCTGCCTAGTATTTTTTCCAACATATAATAACTGCAGTCTCCTGACGATACCCAGAAATTATATCAATATAGAGGCAGTGTTCTGGATTAAAGTACTCAGGCCCTGATTTTAAGAAGTTATATACTAGAAACAAAATTGCATAGAACATGTGGGATGTTATGGGCATGGATAGCAGATTGATCTCATCTCTTCCAGGGTTCCAGGAAGGCTTTCTGGGAAATAAATACCCAGACTGAGAGTTGAAATATAAGCAAACATTAACCAATGAACTAAAAACAAATCCTCCATTGCAGAATCAGAGGGATCAAGTAGGCATTCAGTTTGAGATGAGACTGCAGAGATAGGCAGGGATCAGGAATCATGAGGTCTTAAGAGATTTTGCAGGAGTTATTGATTTTAAGGGAAATAGAAAAACACTGAAAAATTTTCAGCCAGGGGGAGTGGGGAATGACATACTAGATTTGCATTTTTAAAGGCTACAGTATACTCTTGGGTAATACAGAGGTGGGCAAGCAAACTAGTGCTAGTCATAAGCAATTTAATGAGAATCCACAATACTTTTTAAACGTGTGTGTTAAATTATTAAGAGGCAGCAAGTATTGAGAACTATGTGGAAAAGTTAAGTCACATGATAAACGGGTGGTGTTGTGAAACAGAGTTTACATAAAAAGACCATAAATAGGCATATTTGAGTGGAGACAATGAAGGAAAATATCTTTTTGAACTGGGACTTAAGGCCATATTTCTAATTACAGATGAGAGGCAGTATTTACAAGATATGTATATCAGCATGAGTGTGAAAAGCATTAGTGACATGCTGTGAGCCATGTAAAGATCAGAGCTATGTACCACAATCTTGGTGGGACTGGATCATGGTTTTTATATAAAGGTGGAAAAATAGATATTTTTCTAATTTCATTTCCCAAACTGAGTTTTCTTAACCCCCACCCCCACATTTGCCTGTTGCAATAAACTGACCATGTAACCCTGAGAACAGCATGTTCTCGTGGCCAGGCCACTTTCCAAGTACTACAGTGTTCAAAATAATGTATAGAGAATTGTGATTTTTATTCCTGTGATCCACTGTTTTAAATTCATTGCTACAGAAATTTAATGAGTAATTTTCAACTGATTTATATGATTTCTTTTTTTTTCCTTTCTTCTTTTTTTCTGTCCTTTGTTGAGACAGGGTTTCACTATGCAGTTCAGGCTGGCCTTGAACTGGCTTTCTAGCCCAGGTGGGCCCTGAACTTGCAGTGATCATCTGGCCTCAGCCTCCTGATTTATGTAATTTCTTAAAATTCCTTTACAGTGATTCCCATGTATATACTGGGAAAGTAGAAGGAAAAGTAGAAAGAATGAATATTACATTTTTAACAAAAGAAATTTTTAGAGATGGTCAAGATTAATCTTCACGAGGACTGTCTTTGGTGCTTTTAATGTTATGAAGATTGAGGGGAGGGCCTCTAAAGCAAACTGAGCTTCTATGTCACTCTAGTATCTAAATCCATAAGATCACAAATGGTAAACTGGCTGAATTGATGGACCTCAATCCTCCCCATTTCCACAATTCCTGATGAAGTGGACCTCAAATAACATGCTGCTAAGAGGGGCATAACAGCTTGTGGCCAACACCTTCCCAGAGGTAGGAAAGCGTCCTGTCTGAGACAGCTGCTCCAGAAATAGGCTCTCCAGGCAACATGTCTAGGAGGGACATCTATCGGAGAAACATGAATTATCTACCTCTACTAATAGGATGCATAATCAGTGAAGAACTCATCAGAGAAAATGAAGCTTTGCCAGTGAAAGTCTTATTGAAGAGCTTATTCATGGCTCATTTGCATAGCAATGGGCAGGAAACATGTGCTAAAATATCATTAACATATTATGGAGCTTTATGGGGGTCTTTCCATCTACGTTTGTATCTTTAAACTGTTCTTCAGGTTTGAAACTTGCTGAAGTCAGTTTCCTACTTTTTTGGGGGGGAAGGCTGTTGTTATTGTTGCACTTTCAATGTTATTTTAAATTATATTGGAAAATTAGGCTAATACAATTATTGTTAAGCATTGTATACATGTCAAGCTACTGAAATTTTTAATGGATATTCCCACATAATTGTATTCATGGCGTATTGTGGCTGTATATTCCCTTTTCTTGGCACTCACCAAAATATTTGAAATATAGGACAAATATCCAAGGCAAAATAATTCTGTTGAGAATTCAATTATTTTAAAACCCATTGTATTTCTGGGTTCACCTGAAGTGTGAGTGTATAGAGTCCCTGAATCAAGGTATATTGAGAAACATTTCATTCTCTGCCAACTGCAAATTCTACATTTCCTTTTCTGGATGGACATGGATATTCTTGGGGTCTTCTTTTTCCTGTCTTTGGCACAACACTTCTTTTCAAAGACTTCAGAACACGTGTTGAATTTTAGAACGCTTAGGAAAATCTGTCAGTTCCATCTTGGTGGAGTTGCTATCTGTCCTTGATGCCACTGTTGTTCCCAGTTCTCTTGCACAGAGATCTGGCTTCTCTCTTTGAAGTCACAGTCCATACAAGTGATGCACTTTGCTTGTACCCTACTCTTAATCTTAAAATCCTTTTCCAAGAGATTCAAATCTTAATTACTTGTACTGGACTGCCATCATAGTCTGTTTCTATTATTGGTATTTTTGTTGTTGTTTGGTCCTTTGTAATCAAAACAAGGGAGAAAATCATTCTGATCTGGTTGCCTCAAACAACTTTAAGAACACGGTGTATTCTTTAAGAGAAATGGAGCCAACTGGAGTGGATACAGAAGAAAGTGTCCAGCACAGGCTAGAAGAATAGGGTTTTCTCTCTTGAGAATAGTGGCGATTGATTAGTCTAGAAAAAACAGTGTGTTACTTTCATTTGAGTGGTTTAGTTTTTGCTTTTAAAGTGAGAGTTTAGATTTACCTTAGAAGACAAAATTAGGACAAAAGTTTGACAACTATATAAAGTTTGATTTGCAAGATGTTAATATGGAGTTTCATTTGCATGTATTCAAGGAACTGATTTACTTCTATTAGTTTAAAATTTCAAAAAATAGGAATGATTATTTTGAGAGTACTTTTCTAAGGTAATAGATACCTTCATTTAGGTGAAGCTGGAGAACTGGCTAGCCAGATGGTGGTTGCTTGACCAGATGGTATTAAGGAAATTCATACATCCACTTAAGGGTGGACTAGGTAAACTTGAGGGTTCTTTCAAGTCTTGTGTACCCTTGAAGGACATTCAGAGTTCAGTTGTGTGTTCACCTATCTAGAGCAAAACATTAGACAAAGAATCTCACAAGGTTTCCTTGAAGAATGTGATTGTATGCTCTAGTTAAAGGTGCTTTTAAAGCAATATTAGTAAAGTAAAAGATAACTTGTGTTACTCAGGGTCATGCACAGTTTCCTTTTTGTAAATTTTGTCAGCTCATTCCTTCAGATTGCATTGTGGTCAACATAATCATGAAATGAGCTCTTCCATCTTTAGAAACTTTACGCTACAGATTAATGTGGTCCTTTTACCTAAATCACAGCGGCCCTATTTCTTCCAGCTGTAGTTTTGATTTCTAATTCATTCCTGAGAGATTGGTTGGCTAGATCACTTTAATAACCCCACTGATAATTTTATAATTTATTTTGATTTTCTAGAATTTTAGTTTTCTCCAATTAAATTTTTTTTCTGTTTGCTTGTTAAACTAATTATATTTTATTAATTTCAAGATAAGCCAACTATATTTTTAAAGTTTCCAGACAAATTTTTCTTTTTATTTTTTGGTATATCCCTGTATATTTGTAGGTAAATGTTATCTTCCTGCATACTTTATAAAACAAATTCCATTTTTCTTGTGGTTGGCCAGTGGAAAAATTAAGCTAAAGGATTAGGCAATTAAAATATTCAACTTATTCTAGTGTAGTTTTGACATTAAGAAGTGTATATATATCAGACAAAATAAAAACTGTCTCATAATACTGAATCCTCCACATTTGCAAATGGCACTAAAGGAAGAATAATTTTGTTATCACCTATGCTTACTGGTGTGTGAACAGTTTTCATAGAGTCCTTGAAGAATTTCTCTTTTATTTCTTGATGTTTTGCAGTTTTATCATTTTGAATTTTATCTAAATATACATCTTATTTATTTATTTATTAGTGGTTTGCTGAGAGGAAGCCTCCAATATTAGATATTTTATATAATTGTTTTCCTCATCATTTATTCCTTGCCATACTCTTACTTTCCCTGGGAATTCCTATTAAATGAATCATGCATAGATCTAATGCATTGACATAAAAACCTGCAGAAGAAACTTGAAAATTGACAATCTATGTGTATTTCAAGTAGAGCCTAGTGATTTTGTTATTGGAAATCATTTCTCAGTTTAATTGTATTTTATTTGCTTAATGGGACTATTTTTGAGAAAGTTGTTTTAAAGTGTAATATAATGCATCTGCTACAAATATTTCTATATTTTGTTTCTTACATAAAATTCTTATATGTTTCCAGTGGATTACATACTCAGTGCTTAGAATTAGTGTCATTGTGTATTTAATGCTCAATATATTTTCATTGAATAAATGAACAAATGGGTGACATGTTGTAACTGACCCATTTCTGAATCTCAAAATTCCTTGAACTTCTTGAGTCTTCTCTTTTATTTGGAGACATGCCCAGAAGATATTTCCTTGAGGGGAAAATATGGGTCTAGGTACTCTGAAGGGTGTGGGCACAGCTGTTCCTTAGTCTTGGTTAAAAACATTGCCAGTTTAAAATGTTGTAACTCAGTTTTACTCCTAGTTCTTTTTGACATTGGTCTTGGCTTCCTTGATTCTGCTCAACACACTGATGTTTTCCAAGATCTCTTCAAATTTTCCATCAGTCTAGCATCATCTGCTTTGTATCTCGCAAGACTTCTCAATGTTCTTGTCTCCTTGCAGCATCCTTTTTGAGTAAATGTCATCAATCATCTTGAATCAGAAATCAAGCAAATCATTTTTATCTTCACATTTAGGTTTCCTTCAGGGTAAATTATGTTTTCTTCTATTATATCTTTAAGCAGTTTTAAAAAGTTCTCTTCAGAGATAACAATGAGCTACATGTTTCTATGAGCTACTGCATATTTTCCATATAAACCATCTGTTCTCACTTTAATCTCTTGTTACCCTTCTCTGCGTTTTATTTTTTTTCTTGAGCCTTTGACACTGAGTCTATGAAACAATTTTCTACAGTACTTTTTCTACTTTTCTAACAGAGTTTCAAAATTTGTTCTTGCCTTACTCATTTAATTTATAAAATTTGTTTGTTATTTTATCATGTAATTTATCACTTATTATCTAGCTAAAAAGTAACGTTTTATATCAGATAACATTTTCTCCTCTTTTTTAGGGACAAATATACTTTGACATACGATCAAACCTAATTTATGCATAGTCTTTATTTGTTTGAACATTTTAAAACATAGGTCATATACCTTTTTTTCCTGTTTCTGTTTTGTCATTTTTCTCTATTTCAGTTAACATTATAATAAACACTTACGAAAATATTTTTTTAACTAAATGTCAGATTATGTCTTCAGGATTAGTTCCCCAAACTGGAAATATAGACATATTTGTGAAGTCCTTCATAGCTATTGCAAATCAGCTTACTAGACAGATTGTAACAATTCAGATTTCTGTCAGCATCCTAATGAGAGACTATTTGATCAGAGTTGGGGATTACCACTTAATTGATTAAAAAATATTCTCTTTGGTTTTGTATTTTATTTTATGAGTGAATAGGATTTTCTTTCAAATATTTTTCAACCCTTTGCATTTCCTGTTTTAGGCTGTTTCTTTAAATTAAAAACAATCAGTTATGGTCTACAAAGCATAATAGATTTTAAAAAATACATTAAGTCATTCACATTTTCCACCACGAATCTTTCATATGTACTAAATCATACAAATGGAAAAAATGTATTTTAATGGGACTGCTTTTCATGGTTGCAATAGTTACAGCTTATTAATTCCATTGAGGACAAATGGTAAGGCTGCCAGCTGCCTGAAGAGAGATCTGAACAAAGATAGAGAAAAGAGTGTAGAATAGTTTCACTTGTAACTTCATCATCTTTTGCCACTGCCCATGTAATTTCTTAGCAGCTGTTTAAAGGTTTATATTTCCCTGAGGGAGAGTGGGGTAGAAATGTACTTTTCATCAAAAGGTTCATTTGGTAATTCATATTTCTTTTATGATCTACACAGAATACCAATTATAGCTCTTTCTTACTGTATATTATTTAGAGGTGGAAATTTAATTAGGTAAGCATTTGTGATGAGATCATTAAGTGACTTAGAAATATTTGTGCAGCCATATGCACATGATATTTAATCAAAGTATGTGATAAATATAATTTTAAAGCAGATTCCGAGTGTTAAGACTTAGCATTGCTTATTTGCAGTTGAATGAATAAAATTAAACCACTTATAACTATACTTTATTTATCTTGGTGATTTAACCCTACAGATATTTTACAAATAATATAAATATAAATATATGTGACATTTAGGCAGCTAAAAACATATCACATTCTCTAAATAATGATGAATTGATGAATAATAAATCTTACATTTATAATTTTTAAAGTGTATTCAAATATTGGCATATATGTTAATATTAATTATATATTTCATAAATCAAGAAACTAAAAATATTTTGCCATTCATAATTTCTCTTTTTTGAACTAAATAACTTCATGTGCATAATTTGCTAGACAAAGTTATTTGTCATCATTATAAATGTTAATAAGGAATTTCTAAAGAGAGAATGAGTATAATTGAGTAAAACAAGTCAAGGAGGAATAAATTCAGCAGAAGGGGAGTGCTCTCGATAGGAACACTTACATGATCTTAAGTAACAAACTAAATTAGAAAAAAGGAGTTTGTTATGATAAACAATTGCAAAACATTGTGGAAAGGTTGAGATAGTCAATGACTTAAAAAAAACACACAATTTTTACCTGTTCTAGGTACTTGGTATATATCAGTTAATAAAACTGGAAAGATCCCTGCACTCACTGACCTTGCATTCTGGTGAGGAGAGATGTATACAAAATAAATATGATAAATAAGCCAGTTATAAATACATATTGAAAGGTTAGTGCTGTGAATCAGAGGAAAATTAGAGGAGGTGAGGGGGATTAGGAGTCTGCGGGGGGACAGGATGTTTTCCAAATTCAAAAAGGTGGGAAGGAAAGGGCTTGTTTAGATGGTAAGTTTTGAGCAAACATTTGAAAAAGGTGATAGGTTAGTCAAGAGGTTATCTGTAAAGATTATTTTAAGCAAGAGAAACAGAGAGACAGAGACAGAGACAAAGACAGAGAGAGACAGACACAGACACAGACACAGACACAGACACAGACACAGACACAGAGATCAAGCCTAATGGTGAGAGCATGTTGGAAACCAATGGGTTAGTACAAAAACAGAGTTCAGAGAGCTCACAACAAAGCAGGAAAATCACCTGGGACCTTATCAATTTATGATTTCAGATTTTATTCTGAGTGAGAAGAAGACCCAGTGTATACTTTTGAGCAGAGTTATAACTTGATCAGCTTTGCATTTTAAAATAATAATTCTGGCTTCTGTATTGAGATTACACTGTAGAGGCAAAAGTTTAAAATGTAGGCAACATAGGGAAAAGGGTTGAACCAGGGTAGATGTGGTAATTAGAGTACAGACTCAATATATTTGGAATCTAGAATCAATGGAATTTGCCATTTGGTAGTACAGGATGGGCAAGGAGTGAGTTTCTTTATTGCTAGGCACTTTCTTAGACTCCATGCTGCTAAATCTTGGTGTTGAGGCCTCCTGACACTCTCTTTAGTTTGAGTTTTGCCTCTGATCATCACAGGTTTCAAAGATGAATGCTTGAGTGCTTGGTACTAATGTACCTACTTGGCTTCAGGTGCTATAACATTGAACCCTTCACCATGTGTCACCCCTCATTATGCCTCGTTCTTGTTTGTCTTCTGGCCCTTTGTCTGAGAGCCTCTCACAACCTGCTACTTGTTGCTACCTATGGTATAAGTGTTAAACATGATTTGTTTATTGGTTAAGCTATGATAAATGGCATAGGCCAAGAGTCATTCAGGATTTTTTAAAAGTAAGGAAGATTTGATTTTATGACTGAACAGGATTCTCTGATTATAAATTCTGTCATCAGAATAAATATATTCAATAATTTTCAATTTTATGGCTTGTTTTCTCTTTTGTAGGATTTGGATATGGAAACAATGCTGTATTAAAATTCTTTAAATCAAAGCATTTTGAAATTTAATTGCTTTTTTATTTGATTAATGAAGAGTTGAGATATTTAAACAGTTAAAATGAAATATAATTAATATACTATTCATTGAAAATAGCTCTTGTGCAACCATGTTTTGTCACACTGAGGGAGAAATTTTGGGTTTGCTCCATTCACACAATTTACTGGTACAATCTTATCTGAACTCCATTTGACCTCATCTTACTTGAAATGGACTATATAGAAAAGCAGCAAAATACTTTCAAATAAACATCTCCTAAAATGCATTTTAACCTTGTATCTGGAGATCTATAAAAGAATACTTTTTTTCAGAACATTGATAACAGAGAGAGGATTCCTTACAGCTGAAAATTATGGTATTTAAAGGTTTCAAGATGTCTTTCCAGGTTTTGAATTGGCAGTGAGCCAGTGTCTGAATGGTTATATTTTAAAAGCCTATCTTTCCTCTATTTCCTTAGCTTTCCAATTTTTCCATCGGTGCTTGCTCCCAGAAGAAGTTTAATATGTTCTTTAAAGTTAATTCACTTTTCTATTATTTTTAGGCTGAACCTTTGCCTTAAACAATCTTTAAAAAAAGTCCATGACAACAAATCTACAAATCCTAGAGAACCTGACCATCCTCAGATGTATAAGAACAAACATTTTGGCTTGATTTCCTATTGTTTTATTTTCCTGTCTACTACTGGGGGGAAAAATACCAAAAAATTGATATTTATTCCTTAGACTGTGCAAGAATTTTAATAATTGTGAACAATCTTGCTTCCTGTAGGCATTTGCAAGATAAATCTATCACAGAAGATATGTATATGAATGATTCAGCTTGGGGATCTTTTATATGAAAGTTAATAAAATATGTTTGCTGGACTTATGACTTAAGTAGAATCAAAAGTAATGGAGAACATTTCAAGATGAAGAAAGACACTTTTGGGGACAGAGGGCACATTAATAGGTTAGAAATGTTAGGTGCAAAATCAAGAAAAAGAAAGCCAAATGATTGTGCATTTTTATTAAACTTTGCAATTACAGAAAGCTACTGTACTCTTGTTAGGTTAGTAATACAGGAATGAGCTTTATGTCTCTTAGTTTTACATATCCCTTTGTTAGCTTAGAAAAACATTTTCTCCTCAAATATGTCTTTTAAAGTTTGACTTACTTTGCTTTTTCCTCAAAATATTCTTAAGGTATTAACTGTCATACCAGTGCAGACTTTTTAGTATGGCACAGCTCTGTATTTATTTACCTGGATGCTTTCCCAGTTACTGCATGTTTATGCAGTTCATGTTGTAGACCAAATTTATCTGGCGACAGAAGCATCTCCTGCTTTCCTTTTATTTTCTTTACATTATCTAATATCATAATCTTCCTGTAGTAGGAATATTTAGCTGAGACATTAACTATGCTAGATAATTCAACCAGGCATATTGTTTTATAATAGGGAACTACTGAATCTTTGGATAGAACCGACTTGTGTCTTGTGGGTCTTCTTTGTCCAATACCCCATTACAAGATCTTTAATATCTTTGACTCTAACGTTATAAGCCATTAGTCCCTTGAGTCATTTGATAATCTATTATTCCTCCTGGAGAAGGGTTATAGTCCCAGTTGAGATTCAGTTCTCAACATAATAGCTGAAACATAAGTATTACATAGTATAACGTTTAATTATCTACTAGGTATTATATTTGTTATTTTCTCTCATTACAATGAAACTCCAAGAGCATGGGTAATGATTCTTTCCTTGTCACTCATAGTACATAGTAAAATGCTTAGGCAATACTGACACATGGTAGGTGTCAATCATTTCTAGACTAAAGATATGACAAAGCTATTCTGTGAGAGTTCAGAAATGACCTAAAACAGTGAATAATTTTAACAGCAACTTATTAATAAACTGTAGATAGTCTACATTTTTTAAAAGTCAACTAGTTTCAAATATAAATTAGTACAGATATTGGCAATGGTTTTCAATAAATTTTATCTCTAAACTTACTATTAAACCTCAAGGAAGTCAAATATTCACTTTATACGTGAATTCTCTTAAATTGTAAAATAAGTATTAATACTTGCATTTTACCCATGAGAATGACTGTTAGACAAATGGTAATAATTTCTATGAAGACATCGAAAAGGAAACATTTTGCATGTAATAAAGACTTAAATTATCATTAAGATTTAACAAGTGCAATATTGTCATCTTTTGCTTTTGAAACAATGGAAGTCATCCAGGTGTCCTTCACTTGTTTACAGTACTGAATTTCCCACCCAGTTAAAGTCAAAGCTTACAGAAGAAAATTCATAAGCAGAATGTCTTACTTTCAACATCCAGGCAAATGTTCAACAGTGTCACATGTCTTCATGTCATATTTGTTCCTTAATTTTTTGTAACCAGTTTCTCAAATATCTAGAATCTGTGTTGAGGAGTTACGTCAATATAATCTTTTGTCTTTATGACTTCTGTCATTTTGAACTATAAAAAAGTTCTGGTCTTTTTTGGACATTTTTCAAAGATTTAGTCCTGTTTAAATACTTCTTTTGAGTTTTCTCAAAAGATTTAACCAAGGTCAGAATTCATTCAAGCTGCACTGGTCTCTTTTCAAATATTAGTTTAATTTCCACCAGTTGTGCAGATTCTAGAACTAGTAGCTGCTTGAGTTTCCTGGTGGCTTGGCAGTGCTGCTTTCAGTTTTATTGGGCTTACCATTTTGCTGCAGGCTTACCAGGATCCTTTTCGGATACTTAATCAAGAACAAGTTTGATAACTGAAGGTAATTTTTTCCAGATTAGAAGGGTTTTTAAAAATTTATCAGGATTTCAAAAATTAAAAAATAATCTAATTAAAATCTTACTTTTGCTGCCAGAATATTTCAAACTAGATACATATTCAGTCTTTTGTAGCAATTCATTATCCATTTGAGTTCTTTCTCACAATTCAGACATGGAAGTTGACCTGTGTTAATATTATAATTATTCCCTGGAGAAGGATGATCTAGAGTAGTAAAATATGCCTTCTTACTGATTTATAAAGGGAGATAATGCTCATTTTCTCTAGTTGTCATGAGGTTGTGTCTGTCACTCTGAATTCTAGCAGCCATTGGGTGTGTAATGCACATATGTCTGTAGAACTCACAAAATTGTGTCCGAAACAAATTAGAATCAGCTGCCTCATATCATAGTGAAAGGCCTTTTACTTTCTATTAGATTTGCACCTTAAATGGTAATTAAATTTAGGGACTATGTTGTAGAGGAGTTTGGTAAAGTTTATAATTATGGAATTTTGATGGGTAATTAAACACATACAGACAATCTTGCACTGTTCATGGGAACTATTTATATAATCTGGGGGCAAAATTATTTTTTTACAGTTTTGAAAAGAATTTAAACTTCTTTACCAAGCCTTTGTTTACCCAAAGATGTATCTTAACCTGTTAGGAACCAGCTGTTATTTTAGAATTTAAAGTTTGAATTCTACCAACCAGGGTTTAATGCCATCATGTTGCCAGGGGGTCTCAATTTACGGTTAAATGAAGACTCCACAAGCACAATTTGTCAAATAATGTATGTTTTTTGTTTTTATTTTATTTTGTCTTGAAAAATTTTGCTAGTTTTTCCCTGCTCTTCATGCTTTTCCAGGGATTTGGTGGCAGGACTGCAAATGAGTAAGGCTGAGGGACAAGCAACATCAGGCAGGGAAGCAGTTTCAAATCTCGTCTGTGTACAGATTTATGTGCTTCCAATTATCAATGTGTGGGAGTTTTGTTAAAAAACTGGGCTTGTGGTTCCTTTTGTTCTCTGGTGTCTATTGTGGTTTATGTTTTAAATAGGATGCAAATGTGATTTATAGTGCGTGGCATGATGCAGTTAGAGAAAATTGGACTTTACAAGGCAATGTAAACTTGAGCAGGGAAAGGCCACGCGTGAACAACATGTTCCTGTGGGTGAGGAAAGAACAACCCAGCATGGCTTATGGTGAGATTGGGGAGTAAACAACACGTGAAAGGTTGTTCTTCCCCGGGAATATGGCTTTCTTCCCTGTGGTCTGGGAGAGCAGAGCTAAGTCTCTTAAAACTGTTTAGAGAGCTGTTAAGCAGCATTCCCATGTGGCTGAGAATATTCACAATAGCAGTTTTCTCACCAGGCAAGATGGACTCTTATGGACACCTAAGAAACTCATTTATCACCATTCCAGATAGCCACACAGTTCCGGTATCCTTTTTAGCACTTTCTGATGCTGTGTTCCTAAGGATGTTTAAAGTGTAACCAAATACCATTGAAGCAACAATTTTGAAGGCTGAGCATCCTTCAGAAGCAGAGTCCCTATAGCATCAAATCAGTCACTTCAAACTTCTTACAGATAAGTAATAATGAGAAATCAAATTATGAGAGCATGATTCATCCAATCTATCCTGAGCACTTTCCATGAACCAGAAAATAAGCAAGCCTCAATAGCAAAAAAAAAAAAAAAAAAAAAGAAAATAATTAACATGTTTTAATTGAAAAAGCAGATGAATCTGAGAAGAGTTTAGTCTGGCTCCTCTATTGATGTAAACCTTATTTCTAGATATATTGTCACTTCTAGTTTTTAAAGCATTTCCCAACATTTTTTTAAATGGATGTGTTTCTTTGAATACTTTGCTATACATTTTGAATCTTTACAGCTTTGGTATAAAGTGAGGAGGTTTGAGTAATATTTGTTTTTGGGTGGAAATAGCTGTGCTCAGATACCACTAGTTCCATTTAAGAATTTTTGCAGTGATCTTGAAAAATTAGCTTCTTTATTTTTCTATTTTTCTACCTTTAAGGTCATACCTGCTTCACAGAGTTGTCATAAGGATCACGTGAACCCCTTGGAAAAAGTAACCACCATAAAGTTCATTTAGATTAAGTTAATAGAGTTGTATAAATATTTTTGATGGGGTAGCCTTGCAGGTTGGAGAAGGACTTGTGGGCATATTAGGGGCAGATTTTTACAGAGAACTTTCCAATTTGGGGTGCAGAGCAGGGCCTCCACAGAGGATAAGGGGAAGAGGAGTCTCACCCTACTACTCCTTCTATGAACCTAAATTGGGTTGCTATACAGACTCCAGTAGCTAAATGTTGCAATTACCAACATTCAAGGTTTGGATCTGGGTGATCTGAAAATATTCAAACTGTGAGGAAAAAGTTGGTCACTGTTTAAGGAAGAAAAGAGAAATTTTTTTCCTTATAATTTGTCTAAGGACACCAGTGTCAGAGTTTTGGATTCAGTTTGTGGGAAGCCAATCACCTATGGGGGAACCGTTTGTCTTCAGAAAGTAGAGGCCCATAGGAAAAGGGAACAGACAAGGGTATTTAAGAAAAGCACAGAAAATGTGATTTTCCAGAAAAGCATGAAGTCTAACATAAACAAATCATTTTACAGGTACCAAGTACTGCAGGGTCAAGACATCTGACTGTTATGAATAGAAACACAAGGCAAATGTAGGACAATAAATTATAAATAAATAATTTGTAATTATTTAATTATTTTAATTATTTAAAATAATTGCCAGAGTAGCAGATCACAGGGCATAGATGCAGAGGGATCATACCACTCAAATAGGCACATGATGAGAAGATACCAAAAATGAACTTTATCTACCTCCAAACTTCATCTTGGTTTCCTCCCCAGAGACTATCCCAGCACAGTTTTCTCCTCTTTCTCACCTGAAGAAACAAAGAAAGGGGACTGCATGAGTGAGTTGCTTCTACTACTGTGTTACCAAGGCCAAGAAAAAGTCAAGTTGGGAACACAGAAGGGTACTAGGTGTCTCTTTGGTATGGGGCATGCCAGAGGTTGAGCAGTAGAATGATGCAAGGGGAGCTCGGGGGAGATGTTGCTGTGCATCTGGCTTATACATGTGGATCTGCTGTATCACATTAGTGTAAGGGATAAGCCACTTCATTCATTTCACTGGGAAAATTCTCTCATGACAAGCCCCAGTTAACTTCAGTAGGACTAATGCTTTCTGTGTGAGGTGAGGGTATGGGATAGGCAATGCAGGTAAGCAGAGCATCTGCAGTTGGTTACAAGGAAGGTTCACAGAGCAATAAATTGAATGCACCATTTCTTTGTTCATCTATTGCCCTTCCTTTTCTTCCTCCTTCTATTCTAGGGAATATGTTAATCTAGAATCATAGGTATCATTTTACTAGTGATTTTTTGATATTTTTTGATGATTCATAAATATTAACTTATTGATACTATTGAATTATTTCCATCAGGTAAATATTAAACTCCAGGAAAGGTAAAACTTTAAGTGGGTTGAGGGGTACTCCTTACTAACTCCCTAATTGCCCAGGCTGGGCTTGAACTTGCAGTCCTCCAGCCTCAGACTTTCAGAGTATTGGGACTGCAGGCACATAGCACCAGGCCTGACTTTTTTTTTTTTTTTAAAAAATAAACCAAACCCCAAACTCAGTGGCTAACCAAAGAAATCCAGAATACATTTAACTCATCATTCTTTTTTTTCAAGGGAATAAAACAAAACAATAAAACAGAGCAAAACAAAACAGTGAGAACAATACTGGATTTCAAAAACAAGACTGAAAGAAATCCCCTGTAGTTGCTATATTGCATATTGTTATCCTCTAAACAGCTGCTCAGACTATGGGCCCAAGAGGCCTGCAAAGTCAGTCAATCAGTACAAGCATTAAATTGTTTTTATACCTCAGTTGCTATCATCCTGGCCTGAATTCCTCCAAATCAGCTGATTGCCTAGGGCAGGGAGGTGGGGCCTTCTTGTCTCCTGTTCCATGCATAGGAATGTTCTTTTCTAGCTCATAATTCTTCAGGACAGAGGGAAGGTTGGTTAG
Source organism: Hydrochoerus hydrochaeris (assembly GCA_004027455.1). NCBI lineage: Eukaryota > Metazoa > Chordata > Mammalia > Rodentia > Hydrochaeridae > Hydrochoerus > Hydrochoerus hydrochaeris. The sequence continues at coordinate 330,065 of PVLA01000893.1, read as the reverse complement.
TGTCTGTCTTGCCTTGGGTGGCCTCATTCATGTGACTGACTCCTGGTTGACTGAATGGTCAGGGGCAGCAGCAGCCATGGCTTGTCTTTGTTTAATATAGCCTCCCACCTTCCTGTAAATTATCTCTGGATTCTTTATGCAGTGATCACTCTCTTCTAAAAAGAAGTCTGAGAACAGACTTTCACAAGTGATCACTTGTTAAGTCTTTGTTTGCTTCACATAAGCTCATGGTTAATCAACAGAAGTCAGTCTATGGACAAGTTGAGAGCCAGATGGGAGCACAGGATTCAAAGAAGGCTGATAGAAAAAGGTATTTTTATTGGTGGCCATTTTATGCAAATACTATGTAAAAATAAATTTCTGATTTATATACATCTTTGTATATAACTTTATTTACAAAGTTTACAGTAAGAGAATTTATCTATTAAATATTTGTTTTGATTAATCTTGACTGTCAATTTGGCTGGAATAGGAGAGGCTCTTGGAGAGGTGACTGGATTGTGAACAGACTAACTTCCATCAGTGAATTGATCCATTGATGAGTTCATAGCTGAATGGCCTAATAGGAGGTGGTGACTTTGGGGACAATGTATGGTCGCTGGCCCCTTTCTCTCTGGCCCTCTTCTGCTCTTTGCTTCCTTCCTCTGCCATGCCCTCTGGCATGTTTCTGCTTTGGCTCCAGTTGTGCATTGACTAAATCCTCTGAGGCTTTGAGATAAAAACAAGCTTCTTTTTTGAGTCATAGTATCAGATATTTTGTTCCAGCAAATGGGAAGCTGAATAACACAGTATTCTTAAGAAATATAAATATTAATACCTGTATAACATTAAAATATGTGTATGTATCATAATTAGCTTGTCTAATTTCCCAAAAGAAATGCCAGCTCTTAGTATTTCTGTAATATTTCTAAATAAACAATGATATTCAATTTTTATGATTTAAGTGCATATTATTGAACTGATTTACATAAATAATCTTGAAGATCTTGATAAAGACTGCTCAACTGTCCACTTAAAAATTTAAAGCAATTATATTCTCAGAAGTAATGTTTGATAATAAATTTAGTAGTATGTCATGAACTCAGGTTTGTGTAAAAACGTTTGTCAATTTGACAGGAAAGAAGATACATTTTCAAATTTACAAATTTTAGTTGTCTCAAATATTAAGTTTTTGTAAGATAATATTTTGCCATTATAAATCACTAGTAACTTTTAAGGAAAATTGTTTCCACTGAAATAAAAATAAATTTATATAATCATAAAAGTTAAATTTGGAATAAAATTTTGAAAAAAATGACTTTTTTTGACTGGTGAAAGCACATATTTCACTTTCAATGTTTCATTCTACAATAGTAAATGCACATGTCAGAACTTTTTGAAAATGTTTTATGGTCCTTGATCATAAATAAAACATAGTTTATAAAAAGTACAGATTGAAGTTATATGCCTAGACATTACAATAACATAAAAATAGGAATTTTAAAAAATGTGTTTTGGAGATAAGTATAGAAAGAAAAAAATTTGGTGTAAGAATCAGTCTTAAATAAGCAAATATTTAAAAACAACATTGTATCAGTATTTCAGAAAAATATTTCACTACTTTTTTGTGTGATGGAAAAAGAAGCAATAAACCTAAGATTAACTGTGCTTATCCTTGAATTTCATTTGTAATTTGAATACTGACAAAACATAAACTTGAACCAGATTTTAAAATAAGCATTGGATGTCACAGAACGTCAGAAAAATATTAACCCCCCCAACCATGCATGTAATACTTTTACAAATGAGACAATAAAACTTCAAGCTGAATCTTTAAAATCCGTATAATATAAGTGAATTAGGGATGTTGTGAAGGCCTTAATATTTGTACTTCTTGACTTTTAATAATTGTACAAAATCATCTCTGAAAATGTTTTGATATGCAATTTTGAGAAAACATTTTGAGTCTAGACTATCTAACAAACAGAAAGCAAAGTAGAGAAGAGGTTACAAGCGGGCAGGGGAATTAAGTTACAGGATGAACTGATCATGATGACATGGAAAATAATTTACACTCATGTGATTCTAACCAGTTTTTAAACTTAAAAAGGAGGATGAGGTGCTTATCCCTTATTTGCAGTTGACAATTATATAACACTAGGAAAAAGGAAGAAACAAGATGATTTTGAATTGAATTCAGAGAGAAAGTAATTTCTTCAAGCTGTTCAAATACACTGATTGTGTCTCTTGTGGTGAGGAGGAGGATGTACATTATAGAAAAAAGCCACTGTGAGAATTTAGTAAGCAGAAAAGCCCAATGGCAAAAAATTTACCTCCTACATCACATAAATGTGCTATAATATGAAAAAGGAATCTGAACATTCTTGAATTTTAAGATACCTATTTTTTAGTGTATATTATGTTGTTTCATTCCTGATGTTTTTTATTTATTCAAAATTGGTTACAAATATTTAATTCATGTGCTACAATTTAAAACATATGCCTCTAAAGATCACCTTTTGTCTCTTCTAAAGCCAGGAGTATTTTCTGTTTCTAGGCATAGTAATGTCACATTATTTTAGTTTATACTTTGAAAACCAAAAGATGATTGAGAAATGAATGCCATATTTGGGAATGACAATTCAGCTGAAACATCATTATGTATGCTAGATATGTTTTTACAATGAAAATTGCACAATTTCTCAGAATTAAAATTTTTGAGTAAAACAATTCTGTTAAAATTTTTAATTTTATGTTTTTTTTTAAACTGATGAGATTAGCTGCTCAAGTGTTGCCCAACAAAATAGCAAGTAACTCTCTACATAAGAAACACAAAGTAAGGAAAAGGAAGTATTTTTTTTTTCAATGCAAAATAATTTTTCACAAAAATTGTTTTGCCTATTTCTGTCTCTTACTGGTGCAGTGGTGTTGATAAGTAAACATAATGATAGTGCTTCTCAAGAGTTAGAATTGTCCTTTCAAAAGGACAGGAAAGGAAATTTAAGATGTTAAACTAGTGTTTGAGTAACTTTGATATATACCATATAAATAAAGTCTAGAAAATATAGCAAGCTAAAGTAATCTACAATAATATGAATCTTGATAAACTTTTAAATTATTATTATTAGTTTTGGGGAATCTTTGTTAACTTGTGTGCTCCCTCTCTCTCTACTCCTCCTTCCATAATCAGTTAATGAAAGGAATTTATCTAGATTGTGGCAATTAGGCTTCAGATCCATTGCATTCATAGAACCTCAAAAAGTGACTTGATCAAACTAGAGAATTAGCTGTCTGGCAAGTAAGACACATGCCCAGACAGTCCAGAATCAGCATGACACTTTGACAGACCCTCATATCTTCTATATTTTCATTCTACCTACTTTGTTTTGTTCCCATTCCTAAGGCTACCTGATGACTAAAGATGGGTATAAGAGGTCTGTTATCTCTGTTGCTCAGCCAGTTGGCAGGAAGAAGGGGAAAATGGCAAATATAAGCAGGCAACAATTGTCTATTGATCCCTAAGGAGCTTTTCTAGAAGCCAAAGTTAAAACTTCTAGTTATATCCCATTGACCGAACTTGATCACAAAATTTATAAATAACTTATTCTGTAGCATTTTGCTATATAGCATTATAAGTGGAATGACAGCCAGGAAGAAAAATAAAGTGGGTAATGCATAGATTTACTATCAGGATGGCATCATGGGTGATATGGGTAATATGAGAGAAGAAATCACTCTGAAGATGGCATTGATGATGAATATGGATGCAGAGAATTTAACATGTATAAAAATGGACAATTTTTAAGAAGCATAAATGGAGATGAAGGTAGAAGAGACTCTGTTACTGAATTACAAATGATGACTTTATTTTTAATACCATAACACTTTCAGTTATCAAAGTACTAACTCCAAAATATATTTCTATCAGGGAGTGATTTCAAAATGGTGGATTAGATGCTTTCCCACTTCTCTGAAAATGAAAACGAAAACGAAAACAAAAACAAAAACAAAAACACTAGACTGTGGGAAAATGCTGCTATTCATTAATGAACAGAGACTTGGAGAAACCCAGAGACTCTGGACAGCAGAATTGAAAGTGAGAAGGAGTGTTCCAATGCCAAGCACTTGGCAGTGTGGTAGAGAGCACGGGTAATAGAGAAAAAGAGAGACACCATGAGCACAAAAATCACACAGCGCTGAAGGGCAGTCTGAACACAAATGATCTGGAGAGGATATCTGCACTTAGCAATGTAAATTCCTGGGGTTGTGATGGGAGCTATCTTGAGAATGTTATGACTCAGCTTGCTCATTTTCCTGCAGCAAACATTTCTACAGTGTCTCAGCAGGTGTATACTCCATGGCCTAGTTTGAAAAAAGTAACAAAAAATTTCATTTGACACAGTTATACCTGTTGTCTCTTCCCAGAAGAGTTAATGTCATCATATTATAGTGATACATGTATATCATATTTATAATTGGTAATAGTTGAATTTTGGAAACAGCATATATTTCCATCAACAGATGAATGGATAAAGAAAACGTATTTATATACAGTGGAGTACTATGGGGCCATAAAAAAGATAAACTTGAGGTATTCATAGGCAAATGGATGCAACTTGAGAACATAATGTTAATGAGTCAGACACAGAAGCTTAACTATCTCATGGGTTCTCTTATATGAGAATCTCAACATATTAAAAAAAGACAGAGAAACAGGAAGCAGGGAGAAATTCACATAATCCCCCAAATTCTCTATTTTGGCATTTCAAATGCCAATTTATACAACTAATTTGTTTTATTTATACAACTAATTTCTTTTAGTTCATTGAAAAGAAATGTACTGTTATCATTTGTTTTACTTTTTGAAAATCTTTTGTCTATGACTTGTACTCTGAGTAACATTTTGACCATTCTTTTATGATTGTGGTACACAGGTTATTAATTATTGCTATTTTCTAATCATTTTACTATGAAATTTTATCTATTTTTATAGAAGAAACATTTTAAAAATATTTTCTTTATTAACATATACTTGTGTCCCTTAAAAATTAAATTAACATTAATAACCTTAAATAAAGAGATCCATAACTGTCTGTTGAAAATGAATTTGTGAAGATTATTATTATTTTTAAAAAAATTTTAAAGAGAAAAAAAAGCAAAACAGAAAAAAGGGTAGGAAAAATACAGAATTTCTGAAGATTATTTTTGACAAATGATTGGCACATTTGTGGAAGCTAAGCCTTGGACAAGAAGCTAATATTATTCATTACTGTGACAAAATGATGCATTTGTGTATTTGTTTCAGTTATTAAAATTATTACCATTAAACATATTAATCTATTATATTTTTCTTTATATTTTAATGTTTTTTATTTTTACTGATTAGATAAATGAGGCTCCATCAAACTTTTAAAATTAAAAAAAATAACAATCTAATATCCCAGGAAGCATCATTCCTAAGAAGGCCCTCCATAAAAGTGGCAGAGATATCTATCCTAATTGATGTGCTGATCTCAGCATAGAAACACAATAAATGTAAAAAAAAAAAAAGGAAGCATGACTTCTTCAAAATTTCATAACTCTCTAGTAACTGACATCAAAGAAGTTGAAGTGGTTAAAATTCAGAAAAACAATTCAAAAAAATGTTAAAAATTATCAGTGAATACAAGAGGAAACAAATAAGAGCTGTTAAGGAAGGCAATGTAGAATATAAAAGAGCAACTCAATAAAGATATCAAAATTTTGAAAATAATCAAACAGAAATTTGGAAGTGAAAAACTCAGTGAGTCAAGTAATAATCTTTGTCAAAAAAGCAGTGATAAAGGTATCACAATACTTAATTTCAAAATATCTTACTGAGCTAAAGTTACAAAAGCAGTATAAAAGTAACATGAAAACAGACACAGACCAATGTAATACAGTAGAGGAACCAAAAATAAACCCACACATCTACAGCTATCTAACTCTTCACCAAGATGCCAGCAACTTATGTGGGAGATAAAGATTTAAAAGAATGTTAAAGATGATCAATGAATGCAAAGAGGATACATGTGACTACTAGATTAAATTAAGGAAGATAATGCAGTATATAAAAGAGTAATTCACTAAAGAGATAGAGATGCTCAAAAACCCAATTAGTGGTGCTAAGAAAACTGTTTAATTATACACACAAGGTTAAAAACAGATCTCTATATCTCATTCTACACAAAAATCAATTCAAAATGGATCAATGACCTTAAACTAAGATCCAGAACTTTGAAACTGCATGAAAAAAACATTAGGGATGTACTCCAAGATGTTAGCATGGGCAATGATTTCCTGTATAGGACTTTAATAGTTCAGGAAATAAAAGGAAGAATTGACAAACTATTGCACAGTAAAGGAAACAATAGCCCACAGAATGGGAAGATCGTCTGCCGTTCATTCATCTAGCAGAATGTTACTATCTAGAATATATAAAAAGCTAAATAAAAAGTGTTAACAGTAACAACAAAACAAGTAATCCAGTCAATACATGGACAAATGACCTGAACAGATACTCTTCAAAAGAAGTAAAAATGGTCAATATGTAAGAAAACATGACCAAATCATCAGCTAGCAAGGAAACGCAAATCAAAACTTCATTTAAACTCCATCCCACCCTAGTCAGAAAGGCTTTTAAAAATTTTAAAATAAAATAACAAAATTCTCCAGCTCCTTAAAAGATATAGATGTATTAGTCAATTTTTCTGTGGCTTGGGCCACAGAAAATGGTGTATTGGGGTGATGGTTTTAACTCATGATTGTTTAGTTCCAAGACAGGCACATTATGGTGAAAGAACATGACAGAGCAAAGTGCTTAATTAGTGGTATCTGGACAGCAAATCATGGAAATTAAGAGAGGGGAAGGGTGACCCAAAATCAAACCTACATCACCCACTTAGACACACCCAGAAGTATGCCTTACTAATCTTATCAGTGGCTCTTCTACTAATGAAGTTGATAATCTAGTTTAATCATCACATCCCATCTCTTGTCAACTTGATACCCAAGCATGTATCCTTAAATCATACTTAGTTTTCACTTAAACAGAATGTCATTATTCTGCCTAATGTGACACAACCATCCCACATACAACACAATAACCTCTTCCTAAAATTCTCACCAGTTCCAGCATTTCTCAAAATTCAAAATTTCTTTCCTGAGACTCAAGGCAAACTTTTATTTGTGAACCTCTGTAAACATCAAAAAAGTTTATGCAATTCCTAAATACAAAAGCATAGGATAAACATTCCAATTTCAAAAGAGAGGTTAAGGAGATAGAGAAGAATCAAACCAAAAGAATCATTTTACAATACAAAACTGAAATCCAACAGGATGAAACATTAACGCTTTACCTTCATGCCTGGCATCTGGAGCATATGGTAGGAGATGTGACTTTCAGATTTCAGTGGCTCCATCCCTATGGTCTTGCTTATTACAACCCAAAATACCTCTCCCTTGGACTAATACCACTCATGATCTGAAACTTTCCTCAGAAAATATTTCACATCTCTGACATCTCTGACTTTTTGGGATCTCTACTTTTCCTTTGGCTCCATTCCCATAACTTCATGTATTGCCCTCTCAGGGGATTCTTGCTTAGACTCACAGATTTTTTTTTGAAATCTGAATAGATGTTTCCTTCAGCCCTCTGCTTGATAATAAAACTAGCACCATGTGGATGACACCAAGGTCTTCTGTCCATAGGAACAGTAAAAAAAACCCTTGGACCGTGACTCTAGTGACTTTTGAGTGCCTGGATGGCGGAACGCAGTGAAATGAATGCCAGAGAAACAATTTCTTGGTTCCTTTCCTATGGAATAACATCAACTCTCTTAAGTGAATGGTTGACACTTTGCTGCCCTTGAGCCTATGTATTGTTGAATTTTGCTGATTCCTGAGATCCTGCTAAGGCATCTTCTTGTTGCTAAATGTACTTACATTCTTTTTAAGTGACACTAATCTCTTCAGCAACCACACTTTGTCTTTAACTTTATGTATGGTTCTTTCTGAACCAAAATTCAAGTTTTTCAAATTTTTCTGATCTATTTTCTTTCCTCAATTTGCATTATACAAATCTGACTGAAAGCAACCAATGGTACCAGTGACACAGCCTGGATACTGATCTACCTTGAAATTTCCTCTGACAAATCAAGAAGTCTATTGCCATTAATCTCAGTCCACTACAAAGTCTCTGTAGCAAAGTGTAAAAATGTCTTGTAAGCAAACTAATTTTTTTTTTGCCAGGGTGTAACACAGGGGGCCTCTAGTCTAATTGCAAATTAAGTCCTTATTTCCAGCTGGAACCTGCTGAGCCAAGCCTTTACTGTCTGCATTCCTATCAGCATTCTACGATCTGACCAGGATCACCCATCAGATTCTGTTTATAGCTTTCTAGTACTTCTGTAACCTGCATCTACAAATTTTTCCAAACTTTTCCTGCAAACCACTTCTAAACCACATGATCAGATTACTGTCATGACAATGATTTCACTTTTCTGGTACCAATTTTCTTTATTAGTCAGCTTTCTCATCTCTGGGATGCAATACCCAACATTCATAAATTAAAGTAAGAAACAGTTTATTTTGTTCAAGACATCAGGGGTCAGTCAGTCCAGTTGACTGGCTCCTTGGTAAGAACACCGTGGTGGAAGCACATAGAGGAGCAGCATCAAAGCAGGGAAAGAGTGCCCGAGAGCAAGGAGCAAGGGATTGGATACAAGACGCTAAGGTCATGTCTCCAAGATCTACCAGACACACTCAGCGGTGTGCTTTATTAATTCCCTGGGCAACTCTCATGACAACCAAGTAGATAATCTAGTTTAACTAAAATTAACTAAAATGCAGGAAAAATAACACTGATCCACTGTTGGTGGAAATGTAAGATTGCATGAACACTATGGAAAATGGCATAATGGGTCTTCATAAAATTGAAAGAATAGCTGGATTTGCAACGTGATCTGCAGCATATTTTCTTCAGAAATGAAGTCAATATTCAGAAAGATATCAGCATACTCATGTTTATTGATAAATTATTCTCGTTGTCCAATATACAGAATCATTCCAGTTGCCTGTCAACACATAAAAATATAATAGTATATATAAAACAGATTTATTTTTCCGTAGAAAGAATGAAGTCATGTTATTTGCAAGAAAATGGGTAGAACTGGAGGTTATGTTAAGTACAATTAGACACAGAAAGATAAGTATTACATGTGTTCTTTATAAGTGGGAACTTAAAAAAGAGATTCTCTAAAAATGGATTATTGGGAGAGGAAAAGGAGCAGAAGGAACAGAGAAGAGAGGAGAACACAAGATAAGGTGGCATAGAGGGTGGATACAAGATATGATATTTACACATATGAAAATGTCACAGTGACACACATAAATTTAATTAATATTGAATAACTGTAAATAAATACTTGCACCAAAACCTACTGAAATTTCCTATTTCTGACTCTCAAATCCATTAACATTTAAATTCTTCTATCAAATAGCTTCCATTTTTTTTACTTATCTTTATTACTTCCAATATATAACTTTTTATTTTCTTTTTGTGTGGAGATTGAATCTAGAGTCTTTGTTACATCCCCAGCCTTTTTAATTCTTTTATTTTGAAACAGGGTCTTGCTAAATTGCCCAAGCCTGTTTCACCTCAGTCTCTTAGAATGCTTGGATTATGGGTATGTGCCAACATGCCTGACTCTAATTATGTATTGACTTCTACTAAAATAACTTCTTTAAGACTATTTTGCTGCTTCCAGTGTATGTGGTTTTTGTTTCTGATATTTCCATCAATATTACAGCATGTTGTTTTATTTTTATCACCATATATTTCAGGCACATACTTTCAGATTTGGATGAAAGTGAGTTGTTCCTGAAAAGCCTTTGGAGTGAATTTCAAATGGGTGATTCCACTCATTTGTGGTTTTAGTAACTTTCTTATTGGTGAATCAAAATATCTGCCACACACAATTTAAAGGAAGCGAGATTTATTTTGGTTCACAGTTTCAGAAGTTTCAGTCCATGGTTGGTAGACCTAAACTTAGAAGCAACATAGTGAAAGAGGCTATAGCAGAGGGAAACTTCTGACCCATCACTGTGGCCAACAAATAGAGAAAGGAGGTCAGGGAGAGGGAGATATACCATTTCAGATCATGCTTCCAGTGGCCTGAGACCAGATCACACATCCTAAAAGCACACTCATTGCTGAACTCATTAGTGGATGAGTCTCCTACAATCCAACTACCTTCTTAAAGGTCTAATCTCTTTAAAACTGTTGGGGACATTCTAGATATAAACTATGTTCTACCAACAAAGTATTTTTTTCATTGTTTTTGGAATGAAAGGACTTGTATGACTCTCCTCATCATGTTCTGTCTACTAAGCCCTGTCATGCAATAATGATGCCCTTCAAGTCAATGCAAGTCTACATTTACTTTGACCATGACTTTTTTTGGAAGGGGTTTAAAAGGTCTTTAGAACTCAGGAAGGTCTCATGGTCACAGGGTTAGTCTAAGCCTCTATATCTATAATTTTAGTCCTTTGTTAACAATAATACCTTGTGCTAAATGCAAGATTCTCACTGTCAATTTTCCCCCAAGCTAGCTTTCACCAGAGATGTGCTAATCTTCTTTTGATTATCTTTAATTTACTTGCATAGACATGTCATGAGTATAATAGAACCTTTTTTATTTAAAGAGAAAAAACAGAAAAAGGGTAGAAATATTACAGAATTTAAAAAAATCTAAACAGTAAGAAATCACTAGTTGATAAATTACATATTGTCCTTTCAGAAATAGTTGTTCAAGTTACAAAATTAAAGCATACAAACAGTGAGATTGTAAATAGTTCTGTCAACAGTCCAACAAGAACTTAGAACTATGGTTATCAATCCTACACACTTAAATATACATGCAGTTATATCTTTTATAGCACTTCCTATTTCCTCTCTCTTTTTACAATAGCAATTACACATTTTAGAATTTTATTTAAAGAGAGAAAAAGAAGAAAGGAAAAAAGCAAAACAGCAAAAAGGGTAGCAACAATACAGAATTCTAAAAGAAAAGAAGAAAAAAAAGAAAAAAAACTAAGAAATCACTAGTTGATAAATTACATGTTGTCATCTGGGATATAGTTGTTCAAGTTAAGAAATTAAAGGATACATAGTATGTATTCAAACAGAAAGACTGCAAACAGTTCTGCTTAAAGATTCAACAAAGATTCAGCAATATGGTCATCTATTTTACACACTCAAACATACATGCAGTTATATCCCTTAGAGCACTTTCTTTTCCTCTCTTTTTTACAATAACATTTACACATTATGGGTTTTATTGCTCTTATAGTTCTTATTACTTTTTACACTAGAGACACAGTGTGATATTTATAAATATGGTTCTTATTTAATTCAGTAATGAGGATAGTCTCAAGTTGTCTCCATTTACTTATGAAGGCCTCAAGATCATCCTTTTTTTTTTACAGCTGTATAATGTTTCATTGTATAAAAATACCACATCTTTTTCATCCACTCTGCAGTTGATGGACATCTTGGTTGTTTCCAAGATTTAGCTATTACAAATTGTGCTGCTATAAACATGGGTGCACATATATCACTGTGACATGACCTTTTCAGTTCTTTGGGGAAAATACCCAAGAAGGGGATAGCTGGATGGAATGGAGCTTCCAATCCTAGTCTTCTGAGAATTCTCCATATGGATTTCCATAGTGGTTGCACCAGTCTACATTTCCACCAGCACTGGAGCAGTGTTCCTTTTTCCCCCCTGCAGCCTTTCCAACATTTGTTATCAGATGATTTCATGATGGCAGCTATTCTTTTTGGAGTGAGATGAAATCTCAGTGTTGTTTTAATTTGCATTTCTCAAATGGCCAGTGATGGTGAACATTTCTTTATGTATTTATTTGCCATTTGTATATCTCTCTCTGAGAACTGTGTGTTCATCTCAGATGCCCATTTTTGGAGAGGGTCTTTCAATTTGGGGGGCTTGATGTTTTTCAATTCTTTATATGTTCTAGATATAAGTCCTTTGTCTGAGGAATTGCTGGCTAAAATTCTTTCCCACTCTGTGGGTTTTCTTTTCACTCTGTTGGTGATTTCTTTTGAAGTGCAGAAACTTTTCAATAATATGAGATCCCAGTTGTTGATTCTTTCAAGTGTTTCCCGTGCAGTTTGTGTTTGGTTCATGAATTCTCTGCCTACCCCTATGTCTTGATGACTTTTACCTAACTTGTCTTCCAGTAGATTTAGTGTTTCTGTTTTAATATTTAGGTCTTTGATCCACTTAGACTTTAGTTTTGTGCATGGTGGTAGACATGGTTCTAGTTTCAGTTTTCAGCATGTGGAGAGCCAGTTTTTCCAACACCATTTATTAAAGAGGCTATCCTTCTTCCAGTGGATATATTTAGCCCCTTTGTCAAATATCAGGTGGCTGAGTGTCTTTGTAGTTGTGCTTGCATCTTCTAATCTGTTCCATTGATCCTCAGGTCTATTTCTTTGCCAGTACCAAGCTGATTTTATCACTGTGGCTTCATAGTACTGCTTCAAGTCAGAAACTGAGATGCCTCCTGCCTTGCCTTTGTTGCCCAGAACTGCCTTTGCTATTCCAGGTTTCTTCTGTTTCCAAATGAATTTTAGGAGTGTTTTCTCTAGATCTGTGAGATATGTCAATGGTATTTTGATTGGAATTGTGTTAAATCTGTATAACAGTTTTGGGAGTATGGCCATTTTCACAATGTTGGTTCTTCCCAGCCAAGAGCAAGGAATGTCCCTCCATTTTCTAATATCCTCTTCGATCACCTTTTTCAGCATAGTAGAATTTTCAGCATATAGGTCTTTTACATTTTTAGTTAGGTTGATTGCTAAGCATTTCATTTTTTTAGATGTTATTGTAAAGGGTGATATTTCCATAATTTCTCTCTCAGTGAGTTTTTTGTTTGTCTACAGGAATGCTATTGATTTTGAGCAATGACATTGTATCCAGCTATACTGCTGAACTTGTTTATTACCTCTAGTAGTCTTTTAATAGAGTTTTTTGGGTCTTCTATATAGAGTATCATGTCATCTGCAAATAGTGATGATTTAACTTTTTCCTTTCCTATCTTTATTCCTTTTATTTCTGTCTCTTGTCTGATTGCCCTGGCTAGTGTTTTCAGAACTATATTGAAAAGGAGTGGTGACAGTGGACATCCTTGTTTTGTTCCTGATTTTAAAGCTTTCAGTTTTTGTCCATTTAGCATAAAGTTGGCTGTTGGTTTGTCATAGCTGGCCTTTATAAAGTTGAGGTAGACACCATGTATTGTGAGTTTCTGAAAGGTTTTTATCATGAACATGTGTTGGACTTTATCGAAAGCTTTTTCTGCATCTATTGAGATAACCATGTGGTTTTTGTTTTTGGTTCTGTTGATGTGGTGTATTACATTTATTGATTTGAGTATGTTAAATTTTCCCTGCATTCCTGGAATGAACCCCACTTGGTCACAATGTGTAATCTTCTTGATGATTTGCTGCATTCTATTTGTCAGAATTTTACTGAGAATCTTTGCATCATGTTCATTATTGAGATTGACCTATAGTTCTACTTTTTGGTTGGATCTTTCTCTGGTTTTGGTATGAGAATAATACTAGCCTCCCAGAATGACTTAGGGAGGATTGTTTTCTTCTCAATTTCATTGAAGAGTTTAAGGAGTATTGGCATCAAATCCTCTCTAAATTTCTTGTAGAATTCAGCCATGAATCCATCAGGACCTGGGCTTTTCTTTGTTGGTAATTTTTAAATTATGTTTTCAATTTCCTTAGCTGATATTGGGTTGTTCAAAATTGCTATATCTTCTTCATTGAGCTTTGGTAGTTCATATGTTTCTAGAAACCTGTCCATTTCCTCTGTTTTCCACTCTATGTGAGTAGAGATTTTCAAAGTAGGTATTCATGATCTTTTGAATTTCCATGGGATCTGTAGTAATTTCCCCCTTTTCAGTTCTTTTTGCATGAATTTGGGTTTTTTCTTTCTTTCTCTTGATAAGGTTAGCTAGTGATTTGTCAATTTTATTTATTCTCTCAAAAAACCAGCTTTTTGATTCATTAATTCTTTGTTTTTTTTTTAGATTCAATTGCATTGATTTCTGCTCTACTCTTTACAATTTCCTCTCTTCTATGAACTTTGGGTTTAGCTTGCTCTTCTTTTTCTAAAAGCTTGAGATGGAGCATTAGGTTGTTTATTTGTGCTTGTTTTCTTTTCTTGATATGACAGTTTATTGCTATATATTTCCCTCTTAAACCTGCTTTCATTGCATCCCACAGATTATAGTATGTTGTTTCTATATTTTCATTGAATTGTAGGTATTATTTTATTTCTTCTTTAATTTCCTAATAGCCCACTGGTTGTTCAAAGGTTGTTATTAATTTTCATGTATTTATGCAAGTTTTGCAATTTCTTTTGACATTAATTTCCAATTCCAGTGCACTATGGTCAGATATTATGCATGGTATGATTTCAATACCTTTGCATTTACTTAAGAATGTTTTATGGGATAATATATGGTCTATTTTGGAGAATGTCCCCTGTGCAGCTGAGAAGAATGTGTATTCTGATGTGGTTGGGTGGAACACTCTGTATACATCTAGTAAGTCCAATTGCTCACAGGTATCATTCAGTTCTATTATTTCTTTGCTGACTTTTTGTCTAGTTGGTCTATCTCTTTGTGACAATGGGCTGTTAAGAGCCCATGTTATAATTGTGTTGTTGTGTATTTGGTTTTCATGTCCATTAGTATCTGTCTTATATAGTTGGGTGCTCCTGTATTTGGTGTATATATATATTTTGTTAGTTCTTCCTCTTGAATTTTTCCACTAATCTGTATGTAGTGACCTTCTCTACCTCTTTTAATCATTTTAGGTTTGAAGTTCTCATTGCCTGCAAATAGAATAGGTACCCCTGCTTGTTTCTGGGTTCCTGTTGCATAGAATACTGTTTTCCATCCCTTGACTTTTAATGTATGAGTTTCCTTTTGGGTCAGATGTGTTTCTTGTGGGATCATGTTTCTTGATCCATTCTGTTAGCCTATTTCTTTTGATAGGTGAATTGAGGCCATTTACATTTATGGATATCACTGATATGTACTGGCTTGACTTTGCCCTGTTATGTTCCAGTTGTTTGCTTTCTTATTTTCCCCTTATTTAATTGCTTGTCCTACCTGGTGGTTTCTTTTTGTTGTTATTCTGGGGATTGTGGCCATTTTTATCTCTGTGTAGTATGTTTTTCAGTACTCTTTCTAGGGTTGGTTTTGTGGATGTGAATTTCTTTAATTGTTGTTTGTCATGGAAGTATCTTGTTTCTCCATTAAATTTGAATGAAAGTTTTGTTGCACACATCAGTCTGGGTTGAAAATCATTTTCTTTCAGGGCTTGAAACACCTCACTCCAAGCTCTTCTTGATTTGAGAGTTTGTGCTAAAAAGTGTTCTGTGATTCTAATGGGCTTTCCTTGATAGATGAGTTGTGTCTTTTTCTCTAATGGCTTTTAGTATTCTGTTTTTATGCTGTATGTCTGAGATCTTAATTATTATGTGTCTGGGTGTGGTTTTATGTTGGTTGTGAATGTTTGGTGTTCTATATGTCTCACTTATCTGCATGTCAGCTTTTTCCCCCATGTTTGGGAAATTTTCTTCTATCACTTCTGTGAATGTTTTGGCTATGTCATTTGCATTGGCTCCTGCCTTTTCATTGATGACTATTAATCTTATATTTTTTCTCTTGGCATCATCTTGAAGCTGTTGGATTGTTGCTTCATGCTGCTTTGTTATTTTTAAAGGTTCTATCCTTTCATGATCACTAATTGTGATCCTGTCCTCAAGGTCCAAAATCCTATCCTCAGCTTCATTTAAATGGTTTTGCACACTTTGAATAGAATTTTTTGTTTCTTGGATGTCTCTTTGAGTTTTTTACATGAGTTCTGCTTGTTTCCTATATTGTTCATTCAAGATTTCAATCAGTTTCCCATGCTCCTGTACTTTTTTCTCTATTTGTTCTTTAGCTGTACTCAGCAACTCCTTTACTAAGGTTATTTCTTTCTTTACATTGGAGAGTACTTCTAATTTGATTTCTTCTACAGCCTCATGGAGTTTTTTTTTTTCTTGCTATCTTTTCAGAGATTCCCAGTGTGTTACTTTTGGGGTCCTCTATTTCAATATCTCTTGCACTTTCTTTGGGTGGACTACATGTTTGAGACTACATTTTGCTTTTTTGTTTTGTGATTTTTCACTCTGCCTGATGCTTTATGTGTGTAAGAGGAGGTCATCCACACTTTTTCAGACTCACCAAGGTCTTACTGTTAGTTGCTGGGGACTTTAATACTGGTCCTATTTACCCACTGTACACATCTATTTTAGGGGCATACTCACCACACTGACACAGTTAATACAAGGTTCACTGCCTGGGAGCAAAGTTGCAAGTTTTTTCTGTGCACTGGGATTTTGCCAGAGTGTGCAATCAGGGCCCGAGGCTGGAATCTGGGTCTTGCTTGCTGCTTGGCATTCGCTGGGTGTGGCCTGGTTAGACCCCCATCCTTGTGTGTGCCTTGGGAGATCTCTGATGCAGGGCATGGTCTCACTGCCTGGGAGCAAGCTCAAAGTCCCTCTCCATGCACTGGGATTCCACCAGAGTGCATGGTCAGGGCCCAAGGCTGGAATTTCTGTAATAGAATCTTTATGAGAAGGAGAACAGTTACATAGATAACTAGGAATGGCACATGAGAAGGTCACTGTTTACCACTTCTTTACTAGAGACTCTCACTGAGTCATCTGATTATACAAGATAATAGGTACTATTCGATCTACTTTGTGGCCATAATTTTTTCCTGCATATTTCCTGGTTGGTTTCTGTGAGTTTCTCTAAATTCTTTGACTTAATTTATTCTGCATCTATTTAATTGACTCTGCTAATTTTTCTCCCTTCCCTCTAATAATACAGCTAGTCTTTTCTTCTTATAATTTGGTTTGGCCATGTGATTAAATTCTTTCCTTGGACTGCAAGTGAGAACACAATCCTATTGATAACACAATGATTCAAATAGAGCAATTGCTTGCACCTCTTCTTTTGTCCTACTGGATGGGTGAGACTTGGAGACAATAGGAATCTTAAACCAAGGAAGGTAAATTTTGAGAATATAGGCCATGTCTTAAAATCGTATCATGGTATTAGTTTATCAGAGAAATATACTTGGTCTTTAGATGATTGATTTTGTTTGGGGAGAAAATGTAAAGTAGTTCTTTTGTCTTTAATACAGTTCCCTTTATCCTACCAGACATTCGACTAGTTATGTATGAGTTCTTTTGAGCAAGTTACTTAATCTCCCTGAATGTACTCAATCGTAAAATAAAAATAATGATTCCTATCTTCAAGGATGGTTGTAAGAATCAAATGATATAAGTTGTATGAGGTTAAATAATTTTGAAAGAAATAATTTAAACTGTGGAATATGTATAACAATTAGTGGGGTCTTTTCACCAAAGAAGTGAATCTTTGGCTAAGGAAATAAGAATGCCTCATTGTTTTTGTATTGAATGACAAGATTTGTATGAACATAGGACTCACTATAGAGTAGCATAACAGTAAATTTCCAAAAACGTATGCTATATATAAAGTGTTCAAAACTTATAATGGGAAAGAATGTCTGGGTGGCCTAAATCCTAGAATGAGAATCTTAACCAGAAGGTCTTATATTGAAATTCTTATATTGAAATACAATTCTGTATTCAATTTAGGGATAAATTTATCCTTTCATGTCTGGCTGTTGTGGTTTCTAAATTGGGCAATCTCACCAACCTATTATTGTTTTTTAACCAATGAACAACAAATTGAAGATTATTAGAATTTTAATTACATAAAATTATTATCTATAAGTTAAAAATTTAGACATATGTAAAACATATTAGGATATCATCTGTTTTCAGGATATTTATATTATAGCTCCATTGTATAATGAAAATTTATACAACTACTCATCACTGTTAAATATTAATTCAAAGACCTACCATCACCTCATTGAAGATTGAGAGACACATTTTAATTTAGTGATTTTTTTAACTTGTGTGGTCTCTTTCTGAACATTCTTCATTGCCATATGTTTTATTAGTACTACTAAGCATGAAAGGTTTCTTCTTAATGTTTGAGTTTATACAACTATGTTCATTATGTCAGGACTCTCCTCATAAAACTAAACTATTTCCTTGTTTCCTATCATTAAAATTCTAAGTATTTTCTTTTGCATTTAAGACTTTGTTTTTCCTGCCCTCACCCTAACTGTACATCTTAGTTCTCTATATTTCCCAGTCTAAACCTATTGCTGAAAAGATTTTGAAAATATACTTTTGAAAATCTAGTGTTATCTAGGGACAAGAGTATTATCAAGATGTAATAATTGAGTTTGTTATCATGTGCCCACAAATATATTACTCATTATAATTTAGAAGGTTCACAAAATTGTGCATAAAATAATAGGTAAATTTTTAATATCTTATCAAGTGCTAATGCACATATCATAATATGTATGCTAGAATAAAACTTGCATTGCCATTTCTGTGCTTTTGAATATCATACAAAATCATTAATTACAATAGTTCTAGCTTTGTGTCTTTTCTTTGGATGAATATATTGTTAATGGCTCAAAAATACACTCTAAATTTCATTCTAGTACCTTCAGAATGCAACCTTATTTGGAGATAGGATCTCTAAAAAAATAATCAAGTTAAAATGTAGTTATTAGAATGTAACCTAATACAATATGATCATTGTTCGCTGAAAAGAAAATTTGTACATAGATATGTATACATATAAGACAATATAGAGGACTGTAAGGAGGAGCCGATGATGGAAGAACCTGTTGAACTCCAGGGAGAGCTGAAGGATGTGCTTGTTGAGGAGCACTCCATAGAGTAAGACAGGGAGGAGGTCAGTAGTGATGTGATAAAATCCATTATGGAAAAATGGAATGCGTACCAGAGTTTCTTTGAGAAGCACTACCCTATAACTGTTGAATCTGATGAACAATAATGTGGTCTTTCATTTCTGGAGGTTTATGCAGCATAGGAAAAAAACCAAGTGACATTAAAGAGATTTTTTTCAGGTCAAAATTGAATCTGAAGCTAAAAGATAAAGAGAGAAAACTCCTTCAGGACATATCCCCAGTGTCATTATGGAGAGGGACTCTCTTCAAACAAAAATCTCTCCACTTTCCTGTTCTCCATGCCAGAAATCATCCCAAGAAGGTTAATGTTCTCTCTCTTCATACTATACTGCACTTTGTTCCATATTTTTGTGGTTAAAAAGTATATATGGTTCAGAATGGATTAACCTTGTTTACACTGTATCTTATGGGAAATTTGATTCAGTTCATAACCAATTTGGTTCACATCCAAACTTTTGGAACAAATTTAGTTTGTGAACCAAGGTACCACTGTATACAGGTAAGAAGAGTTTTAGCTAGGTATGGTCGCACATGCCAGTAATCTCACCACTTGTGAGGCTGAGGCAAGAGGATCATGGTGAGTTCAAGCCCAGACTGGGCTGCACAGTGAGTTCCAGACTAACCAGGACTAAGAACAAAAAATGAAAAAAAAAAAAAAAGAAAGAAAGAAAAACGGAAAAAATGACAAAAAATAATTTTCTTTTGATTGGAACAAATCAAATATTGACCTCACAAAATGTCCTTCTAAATGAGCCAAAAAGTATAGTGGTATCTCAATTCATGAGCTTAATTTGTTCTATAATTTTGGAAAAGATGACCACATCATGTTTGTGAGGAGGAAAATGGCTGTGACCTTGTTGTCACCCAATGCAGAGTTTGCAATCCAAAACTAAGTTTTGCCAAATACTTCTATTAATGAACCAAACTGTAAACAAAAGCCTTTGTGAACTAAGATGTCACTGTATTTAGTTCAAGACAAACTTTAAAATGTCTCTGGCAGACATATTTTAGGTTC
This sequence comes from Hydrochoerus hydrochaeris, assembly GCA_004027455.1. NCBI lineage: Eukaryota > Metazoa > Chordata > Mammalia > Rodentia > Hydrochaeridae > Hydrochoerus > Hydrochoerus hydrochaeris. The sequence continues at coordinate 310,071 of PVLA01000893.1, read as the reverse complement.
AAAAGCACAAAAAGATTGAAAGTAAGTGAATTAGAAGATTTATCATGCAAACTGCATTGATAAAAATCTGAAATAACTACGCTAATATAAGACAAAATAGGATTCAGTGATAAAAGTGTTCCGAAATCATGTTGATAGTTGTACATTCCTGTGAATATACCACAAGCTACTAAACAGTATACTTTACAATGGGTTGGTTATATGATATGATAATCAAATTTTAGCAAAGCTATTTATAATTTGACTGCAATGTGATCAAGATGTGAAAGTAGATCTATTCTGTGTATGTATACCAAGATACAAGCACAATGTTGGAGCACTTAATATCCAGTGCAAGAAGAATTATATTTGCTACACATAAAAAGATTCAATCTCCATTCCTAATCCTCTGTTCACTATTATTCTCATGTTAAAGTCCTATGACTGCATTTGTACCTATCTCCTTCAAAATATTCTTAGTGGATTGTTGATTTGATGAAAGTATGAGTTTAAACTGATAACTTTTAGTTACTGTTTAATGATATGAGCAATGAGAGATAAAAATTTTGTTGTTGAAGTTAATTACCTATCTTTAAGCATAGTGTGAGTACAAATCTCCAAAAAATACTGAAAAATCACTTTATTTTCCTGATAAAGAAATAAAAAATATATCGGAAATAGTATATGATTGTACAAGCTTGCAATTTAAATGAGTGGATTTGATTTGCAATATAAAGTTACTAAGTCTTGAGGTTAGGCTCCTGTCCTGACCATTTTTGAAGAAACAAAATTTAAGTTCATGTTAAATGTAGTGATACTAAGTGAATAGCTGTTAAGAATGGCCAATAGATATCATTATTGAACAGCTCTTAATAAGATACTTTTTCTGACAGACATTGTTGATTTAAAGAGAAAATAAGCTCATTTAATCAGACCTAAAATGAACATTTATATTTATTAATTAAGGATTTTTAAAAAGATATCAGAGTGACTAAATTTTGTAACTTCCTAATACCCTTCTTTTAAATCTCCTGGATTGCTCTAGAAGAGTAGCCTAGGATTTCAATGAAAGTGCAAAACAATATTTATTATCTGTTATATTGAAAATACTCAACCAGAACAAAATTTAAAAAAAAAACAAATATCATCCTGAGAATAACATGAGAACAACTGCCATTGATCTTTCAACTTTTTATGTTCAAAACATCCTCATTGTTTTACTCTTCATTATTCACATGAAGAAACTAAGTGCCCAGCATCACTCAGTAGTGAAAGGCTTAGGATTTAGACTCTCAGCTTTGTTCATTTATATATTTGACAACTTTGAGTTGCGTATCTACCATATGTAAAGAATTCCACCAGGAATTAAGAATAGAAATAAAGCAGAAATAGATCTTCTAGGTTCATACAGTCTAGTTGGAACACAGACATTCTTCCAGTAACTACATTCCAGTGATGAGCGCTACAGAAGCGAGACAGGGAATGTGAAGATGGAGTGAAGGTCCTTGGACAGGTCAGAGAAGCTGGAGAAGGCTGACTCATGACACTGGCAATTAAATCGTGATGTGAAAGAAGGTCAGGAAGATATTCCACAGACAACCATAACAGCATCTCTGTAGCTGGAAGGAGCACAGTATGCTTAGGGGGAAAAAAATCCCACTTAGCTAGCTTAATCAGTAATAGAGAAATACAGATTCCAAGATTCTTTTAAAACCAAAGCTTTGGTTTTCCTAGACATGAATTCTCCAGCATTTATTTTAACTATATTTTCCAAGTCCTTTTGCATTTTTTTTGATTTATTTGTAAATACCACTTTTAGGTTTAAAGCTTTTGAAATGAGACAAGTAATAATCAAGATTGATAGCATATCTTCCTGTAAATCCTACAGATTAAGTCTGGAATATTTTCATGAAATTCTTAGATAATATTTTTGTTGGGTTTTGAGATATATATATACATATATATATATATATATATATATATATATATATATGGCATCACTCTACAATAGGACATTCAAATTGTAGCCAGGTATTTTTATATTACAAAATGAAACAACTGAAAATTTCAATCTTTGATGTTCTTACCAGCAACTTATTTTAATCTACTTGTCTTATCTTTGGTCAGCAAATTTGGAACAGCTAAAATACAGTGTTAAAGACTCAACAGTGCATATCTGATTGAACAACTATTAAGCAAGATACAGTATTTCATTTTTCTTAAAGTTGAAGACCTCCTTTCTAAAATACAAATGATACAGGCAAAACTATATGTTATCCTGAAGATTTTATTGCTTGATTTATTTTCCCTGAATTTCTCTGTAGATTTTTGCCATATTCTTTATCCAAATAGTCTGAATGAGTCTTAAGAAAAAAATTGTCTTAATGAGTCTGAAGAAACAATTGTGAAAATATTCTACAGAGGATGAGTTTAATTTAGTGAGGAAAAATACAGAAAGTGTATAAATAGATTACTTTGTGTCCTGTAAGCAGAAGAATTTAGACCTTTGTCTTTTGGCATGTAACATATAGACAAAGATTGCAACATTTAAGAAAGCATTAATGCATAGACATATTCAGATGAGCTTGTGACATACATTAGGTGTGTGTGTGTGTGTGTGTGTATGTGTATGTGATATAGGAGACTGAACACAGGGCTATCATACTGAGCTACATACCCAGCCCTTTTTTATTTTAAATTTTGAGACAGAGACTTGCTAAGTTGCTAGTTTGCCCAGGTGGACCTCAAACTTGTGATACTCCTGCCTCAGTCTTCTAGAGTGCTGAGAATACAGACATGTGCCACCAGACCTGGCTGTTAGACTATTGTAATCAGCTGAGTCAATATTAAAAATATAGGTGTTACTCACATTTGCATTCTTTAAAAAGTTGGATAGTCTTAAAGCATTTGCAACCCATAAATTAGTGGAAATGGAAAGTATCCCTTTTAAACATAAACTGAACTCACCAGTTTGCCATCATTTCCATGTGTCCTTCTGCATTTATTTAATATTATCAATATACCTTTTACATATGTATTTTTATATTTCATTTTTTAAAAACTGTTTTACCCTTGTTTGGTGCAGGAGAGTAGAATTTAATGTGTCAAGAACTATGAAGAATTCAGGATATTTTCTTTACTTGTAAACTGTAAAGTTAGATTGGCTTTATCAATAGAATAGGAGAAAAAGAAAGAGAAGGACAAGTAGGAGAATAAGGAATAGAGCATTACTATTATTCTCAATTATCACTGGACCAAGAGTCAGAAATACCTAAACATAACAGAAAAAGCTCAAAAGTTTCAGTAGTTATAACACACATATAATAGATGTTGACAGAAAATATGAAAATTCTGGTTGAGAGAAGATATGAAATTTCTGGGTTGGAGATAATGGACTTTACTAACAGCAATAGAGTATGAGTTTTTCATGTACCAGCTCCCTGAGCCTAAATTCCTACAGAGACACATACAGAAAGTCAAGATAACTGCACATGTGTGAGTTGACTTACAGGAGTAATTTATAGCAGCTGAGTTGGAATTTAGGGAATCTGAACCTTTTATATTGACAGTAAGTGTTCCTTTCTGTTGTTCCAAAGACAGAGATGACCCTTATTTTCCAGACTGGGAGGAAAATACCTTTTTGCTCTGGAAACAGACACTGTCTTTATTCTTCAAAGCTGTATACTATACCATCATTTTTTGAAAAAAAAATGTTTAGTATAAAGCCAGTCAGTCCACAAACATAAGAGAGCTCCAGAGAACTGCATCCCAGTAGAAAGTCTTTGGATGTTCATTTAAAACATTAGAAAATTGTCTTTTAATGGAAAAGTTCACAGGTATCATCTAGTTCAGATTTCGTGTGTCATGACTACTGGAATCTTTGAGCTTATTTTCAGACATGCTCAGGTTTTCTGACTCTTCGACCAGTGAGAATTGAGAACAATAGTCATACTCTTTTCCTTCTTCTCCTACTTCTCCTCCATTCTCTTTTTCTGTTCCATTTTTGAAGCCACAAGGTAGTAATGCAGTAGGACTAAAACATTACTATTTAAAAATATTTCCAGAGGCCATGCTTATTGTTGCAAGATCTTTGGTTTTTGTTGGCTAAGTCCAAAATATAAAATATTGTTATCTTTTCCCATGCAAAACACATAAATCTTATTACATAATCTAAGAATTCTGATAGCTTGAAAAAAATGGTAATCTTACTGCAATGATTTAACCATTCTTTTCCACAAGTGATGCCAGAAATCAAAGGTAAATATACATAAATGTTAAAAAGGAAAATCTAGAATCAAATATAACTGTGGTAAAATTTGTGTTCTTCCTTAGAGCTTTAAGTCATTATGCAGTGAAAAACTGCACTTATTTCTTGTTTTAGCTGCCTTTGAAAGTTGTTAATTGTTTTTGAGGGAGACACAGAGATAGAGATAAGCACAGAAAGAGTTTAGATTCCACTGCTGAAACTTCTGGGGGAAAAAAACTTAAAAATTTAAATGAGATTTTATCATTTTATGGAGAAAATATGATGATGTGGTAGTTTTAAAAATGACATTTTAATTCAAAGATGTTTTCTTAGTTATTTTCTCATTGCTGAGATACAATATCCATCACCCACAACTACAAAGAAGAAAGGTTTACTTAGCTTCATAGTACAGGCTTTAGTTCATAGTCTTAGTTGACTCCAAGGCATCTTGGCATGACAGAAGGTAATGGGAGAGGAGAAACAGCTCATGGCATGGCAGTAGGAAGCAGAGAGCCTCAAGGGAGGAAGGAGGGAGTTATATTTTTTCTAGGCTGTGGCCTAGAAGTACCAGTGACCCACCTCCTCCCAACATTTGATTATAAACTCATCAGGGGAATACACAACCGGTAAGTATCATGGCACAATTCAATTACCTTTGTAAGCCCCCCTTATGAGCACATGCGGCATTGAGAGCACATCGAGATATAAACCATAACAGATGTAATCAGCAGAATGATAGGATTAACTTTAGAGCCACATTTCTTTATTGTACCAATTAAAGCATTTATTTTACCTTTGTTATAAACTGATCATGGCAGTAGACAAAGCAAGAGAAATGGCAGTAGACAAAGGAGAAGGGAGAAATATAAATATTAATTCTTCCTAAAATAACATCCACATATTATACTAGTGACTCATATAAAATCTGATCCTATATTACAGAAGAGGAAGAGTAGTTAAATCAATTATACTTAAAATTTTTTTCAAGTTTTTGAATTTTCAAAATGTTGAAGACAATGTAAATTTTATTAACAGATGAGCATTTACTAAGTATATATTAAGGAAATGCAAATGAATTTCTGTCTTATCAAGATATACATATGTGTGTGTGATTTTTTTTTTTTTTTAGTACCAGAGATCAAACTGAAAAACTCATGCTTTTCCTTGTAAATACAGCATATGATGGGACACAGGTATTAATGTACAGTACCGGTAATGTTAATCTTGATCAGTTAGTGAAGGTGACATCTTTCAGTATTCTCTGAGTTATTATCTTTTCTTCATAATTACTAAGAACTGTGGGATTTTATAAATACATCTTCCATGCTTAAAGTTCTGCTCACAAAGGGTCTTGCCACAGAGATAATTATTTTGGTCTTATCATTGATTTTCTAATTCCCTAATTCCCTCCACAGTTGTCAGTTGAAATTCTTTTGTCAATAGTAGTCTATTTTTCGCTATTTATATATTTGTGTCACTATGATCTCATGTATTTTAAGTGGATAATAATTCATAACACTGCAATTTAGTTTGTTGCTTGTCTTATTCCAATTTTGATCCTTGGGGACACAGTTAGGTTAGGATGGCTTGTATGCCCCGATATATGAACTCATCCCAACTTTTTTTTCTTTTAGCACTTTTTAATTTGATGGAAGCACAAGATGCTCCAGGCTTACATTTTCCCCTGTAATAGGCCTATCCAATGAAGTAAACAGAGCCCATTTTCTGCCTCTATCTTGTCGCTAGAATTTGCTCTTCAAATTAGAGTTTATGGAAAGGAAAGAGGTACTTCCGTTCTCTAAAATTGTTTTTCCCTAAGTTCATAGATAGGTCTTAGCCATTCTCCTCTGTGTTATCATTCCTTCTCACCTTTACAATTTGCCACATTTTCCTTTCTATCTGCTATCTATGAATGACTGAACAGACACCTTCAAATCCAAAGACTGTTCAAGAGTGTAGTGAGCCAGCGGTGGCTCATATGAGTCAAAGATTTATATTCCCTCCAGAGTTACATGTTGAAGTCTAATTATCAGTGTGGGATTACTGGTCTTCAAACAGCCCCCATAGAGCTGCTTTGTCTCTTCTACCCTGTGAGGACCAGCTAGACGGTGCCTTCAATGGATAAGGGAGTGGAGTCTTAGGCATTGAATCTGACAATCCTTGGATTTTACAGTTGTAAAAAATAAAATGTCTGACATTCATAAACTAACCTCTGGTATTTTGTTATAGAAACCTGAACAGACTCTCATGGTCCGCATCTTATAATACATGTGTCTTAAAATTGTTATGAGGTGATGTTGATGTAGTATATACTGAGATTATATATTTTTTTTAATTTATAATTTTTGTCTGAGATACTGGAACTACAGGTAATGAATGAGTAAAGCAGAAATGCTACCAATTACAGCAGGTAATTTTATCACTCATACATTGGTTTAAATTTAGCAAAAAACAGGAGAGATGGGAGCCGAACACTGTAACTGGGGAATCTGATGATTGAAAAAAATCTTACTGCTATAAAGTTGAACAGAGAATGAAAAAAATGGACAATTCAATATACTTTGGTGGAAAAATATTGGATTTGTTAGGTTTTTGTATTCTCTTAGGTACCAAGAAAAAATATGAATAAATATTATAGAATAGAACAAATGGTATTGAATCTTCTTCAACATTGTTTCCAATATCCACAAAATGTTTAAGGATTGCTTTGGTCATGAGATTTCAAGTCAATAAGCTAATAAATCATATACACAAAAGCAAAAGTGAATGTATAGAAAAATAGAATACAGGAAATAACTCTCAGAATTTATCTAGAAAAAATTCAAATTAAGTCAGAAATTCTTTTGTAAAATTACCAAGTCTACTTAAAATGAAAGACAAAAATACAAATAATAATAGGAATATGAGTTGTGACACAACAAATATTTGAACATTGACACAGGAAAATAGTACTATTAAAATCAATATAAGTGGTTAAATTTTAAAGAAAATATAAACTAAAGAGAAACAGAAAGTCTAAGACAATAAAAACAGTTAAAATAACATATGTGATAAAAATAGTTTCCACGAAAGATTCTGGTCTCGATTTTGTCAGACAGGCAAGAACTTACAGTTCTTTATGAATAGCAATTCTGATGCTATAGAAAAAGGCATCGGAAGACAGCAACTTGCAAGTTTGCTTTATAAAGACAGCATAATGCTATTATAAAATATAATAAATACAGATTCAAACATCTAGGAAATTATGAATATCAATGTAAGAATCTTAATAAAATATTAGCAATCTAGTTCACAGACTTATTATCTAATTTTTCTTTTCAAATTTGTAGAAATGAGTCAACATTATAGAATATATTTAAACAATTCATTGCATAAACAAATGAGAGAAAAAGTCTTTATGATCTGATGATAGAGGCTAAAATGCCTTTAATAATGTTTCTCAAGTATTTCTAATTAAAATTCTCAGTAAGCTGAAAACTCACATTTATTTATTCTTTGACTTCACTTCATGCATTCCACTCAGTAGTTATTTACAGATTAATTCATCTTTTATGGTTGATTAAGTAAAACAAATGAAAGAAGAATAAGAAGAAAATTTCACTGTATAGTCAAGAGCAGAAATAAAATGATTGAATTATTTGAACAGAAATTGGTTAAAAAATTATTTACCACCAAATATAAACAAACAAAATGTCCTTAGTAACAAAGCAAGACAATCAAGTACATTGGAAAAAAATACTTGCAATATATAGAACAGGCATATTTCACTAAAATACAATGATATCTTGTACATGAATAAGAAAATGATAGCATTTTTGAATAGGAAAATTTGTAAGAATATATCTGATAAATAGGGAGATAGAATTATCTAGAAAGCATGAAAACATGCTGAAATTGGTAGATACAAAAATACTGTAACTTATTTTTATAGATCAGAGCATATCACAAAACATTAATGTGAATTTCACATTAGACAGGTTATTGGAGAACCATTGTAAGTGGATTATAACACCTATAAAATAACCTGACAAGTCCATCCCTACTTTTTCCGCAAGGAAACAATTACACAAGTTTACAAAGTTTTGCAAATTAGTATATTTATTACACTATTATAATAACAATAACAAAGCACTTATAAGACTTTTTAACTATATAAAGAATGAATATTAATAGAAGGAACGGTACAAAACCTATAAAATGATACATTGTTAAAGACTACTCATGAATTGGTAAAAAGATAAACACAACATGTTGTTTATAATGTTAGCTTAAATCACTAGATCTGTATGTACCTGTGTATCCGTGTATATATGTATACTCTTCTAGAAATCTAAACATTAAAAAAGTCAGCAGTAGCATCCTCTGGATGGTGGCAATATGAAGAATTTTCTATTTTGTATTTTGTTATTGCCAAGGTGCATTTTAATTTTCTTTTACTGTGATTAAACTTTATTATGCAATAAAGAAAAATTCTAAAAATAATTTTGGTTTCCATTAAGATACATCCATTGAATGACAAGAACATATTTGTTAGACTCCATAATTGTAAGTTTTACTATAATTAAATACATATACAATTGATTTTCATTATTCACAGTTTTGCTCCATACAGTCTATGTGAATACTGAATTAATGATACACAAACTTTGCTTAAATGGGTAAATTGCAGAGTTCATTTCTTAAAAATTTCTGGTCACAAGATTTTCCTCAATTAATAATATTGTTATTTTATGTGTGTTTTTATTTAGAGACATCTTACTTAATACATTCTGTTGATCCATTTTCATTGTACTCACACGTGATGGCACACTAGCTGGTGTCTTGAAGTTTGCTTAATACACTGATTTTCTCTGCAAGGAATATAGTAGTAGTACTTCACAGTACTTCATCCTATGATAAGGGTCATTTTAAACAAAATCTTTGATAAAAATTCCTCAAATAGTACTAAACAGACCCCTACAAAACCATATGTTTTGAAAGTTAAAAATAACAATGCAGAGCATTGTCCTGTCTGATTTCATTTGGGAATGAGAACACAGGGCATCTTAATTGTTTTGCATGTCCATAAATAACCATGAAAGCAACCTGAGTGTTGATGCTGAAGTTATAAATAAATATTGGTCAGTTAACAAATTGTAAATATGGAATATACAATTGAGATAAACTGTGCTATGAAAATTCTATACACATCTTTTTTCAGTTTCTTCTGGGGCCCTCATCAAGTCATCAAGTAGCAAATTATAACTCAGGTAGTTACCTGATTAGTCTTACATTTTCTAGAAATCCTAACGAATTTTTTCTGTAGTACTCCTCTGGAGTCTATTCTAGAAATCATTACCTCCATCTTCTAACTCTAATTCTATAAATAATTTCAAAACTTTTGGAAACCATATTCAATCCAGAGTTATCAAAACCTAGAAGTTACTTTACACTTTCTTTCACATGTATGTATAATTGGAAGATAAGAGTGTTAAGAATGCTTTTGAATCACATCTAAATGCTAAAATAACCTAGCTTTTTCTTTCACTATGTACAAAACAGGGACCAGGACAGTAAATAGTTCTTAAAGAATTTAACTTAGATTTTTTTAGATATGTAAAGCAACATAGATTTGAAAAAAATTCTAAAATTAATTATCCAAGAATAATTCCACATAATATCAAACTCTGTATAATACATACACCAAAAAAAAAAAAAAGAAGATGACCTAGATTTCTTACTGAGGTTGTCTCCAATTGTAGATTCTGCATATGAAATACACAATTGAAATATTTTATTTGGTGAGAATTCATTCCTCTTCAAGTTTAACCATGAAAAATTGCAAATATTTTATTTTCATTAGTAATTTCTATTTTATAGTAACAGCACTAAAGTGTAAATTGTTCTGTGGTGCACAATGCTGTAGGAAAACAGAATTCCTTGGCATGCTTTGATCTAATTTGGTGCCTATCACTTTCCATACCAAAGCACTAAAATATCATCAAATGTCTTTCTTTGCATTCTCCTTTCTTTTATATTTTGAGTTTTCATATTTTTTCATATATTTTCATATTTTTCATATATTTTCATTAAGGGGAAGTTAGATATAGTACAAAAATAAAATTTATTTTCCATTCAAAGCTAAACAAATGAAATGATTCTTGCAGAAAATAGGTATTTATTTATTATACTCTTATGATGAGTGTAAGTGCCTAGTGGCAAAATGGGAAACCTATTTTTGGCCCTTTATGAAATCACTTTTGGATTTCTTTTTAATGTATTCTCGATTCTGTAGTGACAAACTGCAAATGCTCTAGGGAGCAAAGGGTCCTATTATTCCCCGGGCTCTGGGACATAAGTGATAAAGCAAGTAGGCCACATAAGGACAATTATTGAAGTGTGCTAAGTGTCCTTTAAAAAGGAGTTTGTTTTATGGCACTGCAACTTTTTAAACCCACAGGAATGCTTTTATTTAGAATTTTGGTTGTTTGTTTCTTCTTGAGTGCTTGGTCTGATGAGTTGAAAAGGTTTTCCAAAGGACTGGAACAGATCTAAATATCAGCTTCCAAGTATTTTCTTGAGTCTCTTAAGAGTGTTGCCTACGAAGAATTAGGTATCCCTGGATCCCATTCATAATGTTGCTTTACTTCAGCAATTGGGAGGGGATCTTATGAATTGCTGTCAACACTAGCATGGGCAATCTATCATTGTGGAATAGGCTTACAACCCTGGTAAACTTTTCTTGGCAATCCAACATTCTGAAATATCTGCCAGATTTCAGGTTTTCTGACAGTGCCAAGTGTTTTCATTAGGTCACCATGGGACTCTGGGTGCTGTTCTTTGTATTAAGCTGCTAAATTCCCAGTTGGAGTCACACTGAATTATAGAGCTGGATTGGACTCTCAAAATTATCTCGTCTGGACCTCATATTCCACATTACTCACAAGGAAGTGGGGGTACAGCTGAAGAAAGTCAGCTGCCCAAGTTCACCAAATAGGTTAGTGGCCGCACCAGGGCTCAACAATCAGTTCCTTTGCAACTTAGTTCCCTTTTAGAAATGTTTTTTTGCACTGTCATTCAACTCTGTAAAACAGATTGAAGCAAAGGAAATGGTGAACAGGTGGAAACAGGTCAAGCAGTGAGGCATGTCTGTTTGTTAATAGTCTCACATAGAACATGACTTTAAAAGCACTAATCTTGTTTGAGTGCTCTTTTACAAGTTTTGGTTCACTTAAGGCCCACTCTCTGGTACTTTTTTTTGGAATATTTTCTAACTGAGATATTAATTTTTTATACAGTAAAATGTAGAGATTTTAAAAGTGAGTTTATAACTTTGTAGATTTTATATATATATATATATATATATATATATATATATATATACTCACACAATAAACAACCATATCAAGAAAGATGTGGAATATTTCCATCATACCAGGAAGTTTTGGTCTTTTGTTTTGTCATTATCCTATATTTCCATGTTTCCAGCAATTTTCCAAAGCTTTCCCTGGATGTGTTGGAAATCACCTCCTGTGCCAGGAAATTTTCTTGTGCCTTTCAGAAAGTAGTTCATAAGTCTTATCCCTATCAAATGCAGCCATTACTTTGATTTGTATCATTATAAACTGATTTTTTCCTAGTTTCAGAAATTCACATAAGTAAAATTATACCATATGTACTTTTTCTTTCAATTGGTTTGTTACCATTTAGATTTAAAATAGTCCCCAGATAGCCATGTGTGTGGAAGGTGATTGAGTCATGGGTGAGCTCTACTCCTCAGTGGATTCATTCATGAGTTCAGTAGCTAAATGTGCTGTTAGGAGTGGAATCTGGTTGCTGGGAGGTCACTGAGACAATAACCTGAAAGGGTTTATTCTTGTTTCTGCTTCCTTCTCTGCTCTTTCTGCTTCTTGGCCACAATGGATTGAATATCTTTTTTTTCCATCATGCCACTCTGTCATCCTATTTCTGCCTTGGAGCCAGACAACTATGGACTGAAACTATGAGGCAAAGGAAATCTGTCTTCCTTTATATTTTTGGATGTTGGGAAATTCTTGGAAAGTGACCAAGACAATGTTTTTCAGATTCTTCAAGTTGCAGCAATATCAGTAATATTTTTGCTGTTATTGCTGTGTCTATTTATTCATTCTCCTACAGATAAGCATTTGTGTTGTTTTCAGTCTGGATTATTATAAATAAAACTGCCATAAACATTTTTTCCACAAGGAGTTGTTGACACATGCATTTAGTGATCTTGGAACTATTATTAAGAGTAGAAATGCTGGAAGGGGGAACCAGGCACACCACACAAGGGGAGCCAAAGCCAAGTGAGTCCCAGTAGCAGAGGGCTCAGCAGGTGATTTCCAACATATCCAGGGAAAGCTTTGGAAAATTTCTGGAAACATGAAAATATAGGAAAATGACAAAACGAAAGACCAAAATGCAATCTCAAACCTCCAGCCCATCCCAAGAAAGCCTAGGAGCCATGTACATAAAAGAAAATACTAGCCATACACCTGAAATGCCTGAAATGATATCAACTGAAATAAAAAGCAAGTATGGGAAGCTATGAGGGAACTCAAATCAGAAATATTCTCCCAGGTAAAATAAGAAATGATAAAAGTAGTGAAAGAAATACTGAATGCATCCAATGAAGACACAGCTAAAAAATTAAAGGAACAAAGCAAAATGATAGAATCCCTGAATGAACAGTTTAAGAGACAAACAGGATTCATTAAGCAGATTCTAAGACATATACAGGAAATCAAAAACTCTAATGAAAGTTGCAAAAACTGCCTCAACAAAAGTGAAGATAGAATCTCAGACCCCAAAGATAAGATTGCAGCTAGTGAACAGAAAAGGAAAGATCTTCTAACAATAAAAAGAAACCAGGAAATAACAATTCAACAACTGCAAGATGATGCAAAGAAAAACAATATAAGATTAATAGGGATAAAAGAAAAAGAAAGGGACAACACAAATGATATCAAGAGGCTATTTACAGAAGTATTAGCTGAAAACTTCCCAAACATGAGTATGGAAACAGACATACAGATTAGTGATGCACATAGAACTCCAAATAGCCACAACCAAAACAAAACTATACCCAGACATATAATAATCACCATCCCAGAAATCCAACAAAAGAACAGAATATTAAAAGCTGTTAGAGAGAAAAGACAGGAAAACCTATCAGAATCACAGCAGACTTCTCAACACAAACAATGAAGTCAAGAAGAGCATGGAGTGAAGTTTTTCAGATCCTAAAGGAAAATGACTTTCAACCGAGAATAATGTACCCTGCAAAACTGTCCTTCAAAATGGATGGAGAAATAAGAAGTATCTTATATCTCCAAATAAGAACAGCTGAAGACCTTCATGATCACCAAGCCAAACCTACAAAGAATACTGAAAGACATTCTAGATACACACAGGAAAAAACCACTAAGCAAGACAGACAATTAAACAGAATGGAAAGTTAAGATACAACATCAGAAAGATAACATGTCAACAACAAACCAATATATGACAGTTATAACCATTAATGTAAATGGCCTCAATTCAGCAATTAAAAGAAACAGACTGGCAGAATGGATCAAGAAACAATGTCCAACCATATGCTGTCTACAAGAAACCCATCTAACTCAAAAGGAAACTCATAGACTGAAAGTCAAAGGATGGAAAACAATACTCCATGCAACAGGAACTCAAACAAAAGCAGGGATAGCTATCCTGTTTGCAGACCATGTGAACTTCAAGTCAAAATGGTCCAAAGAGATAAAGAAGGTCACTGCATACTAGTAAGGGAAAAACTGTAAGAGGAAGAGATGACAATCTTAAATATATATGAACCAAATTCCAAAACACCCAACTACACAAAGCAAGTATTAACAGAAATGAAAAATCAAATAAGCAATAACACAATTATAACAGAAGACCTTAACACACCATTGACACAAAGGGATAGATCAACTAGACAGAAAATCAGCAAAGAAATAACAGAACTGAATCACACCTGTGAACAAATGGATTTGATAGACGTATACAGAGTGTTCCATCCAACAACATCAGAATATACATTCTTCTCAGCAGTACATGGGACATTCTCTAAAATAGACCATATACTAACCCACAGAACACATTTAAGTAAATGCAGAAGAATTGAAATTATCCCATGGATGTTATCGGATCATGGCACCATGAAACTGGAAATTAATGATAAAAGTAACTGCAAAAACTCCACAAACACATGGAAATTAAATAATACACTCTTGAACAATCAGTGGATCACAGAGGAAATTAAAGAAGAAATTAAACAATATCTACAAGCAAACGAAAACACAAATACAATTTACTGGAACCTGTGGGATGCAATGAAAGTGGTCCTCAGAGGAAAATTTATTGCACTGAGTTTCTACATTAGGAAAACAGAATGAACACAAATAAGCAACCTGATATTACACCTGAAACTTCTAGAAAAAGAAGAACAAGCCAAGCCCAAAGCCAAAAGAAGGGAGGAAATTATAAACATCAGAGCAGAAATTAATGCAATAGAGACTAAGAAAACAATTCAAAGAATCAATGAATAAAAGAGTTGTTTCTTTGAAAGAATAAATAAAATTGACAAGCCCCTAGCCAGCCTAATTTATAAAAGGAAAGAAAAGACTCAAATTCATGCAATACAAAATGAAAAAGGAGAAATCACTACTGCCCTGTGGAAATACAGAAGATCATCAACAACTATTTTGAAAACCTCTACTCTCATAGGTTCAATAACACAGAAGAAATGGACAGATTCCTAGAAACATACGAACCACCAAAGCTGGATTAAGAAGATGTAAAACTGCTGAATAACCCAATTTCTATTAATGAAATTGAAAATGTAATCAAGACCCTACCAACAAAGAAGAGCCCAGGCCCAGACGGATTCACTGTGGAATTCTATAAGAAATACAAAGAAGACTTAATGACAACACTTCTCAAACTCTTCAGTGAAATTGAAAGGGAAGCAATTCTCCTTATGTCATTCCTGGAAGCAAATATCACTCTAGTACCAAAACCTGAGAAAGACCCAACTAAAAAAGAGAACTACAGGCCAATCTCCCTAAAGAACATAGATGCAAAAATTCTCAATAAAATATTGGCAAACAGGGTGCAGCAAATCATCAAGAAGATTATACACCATGACCAAGTGGGATTCATCCCAGGCATGCAGGGATGGTTCAACATATGTATATCAATAAATGTAATCAACCATATCAATAGAGTCAAAAGCAGGAATCACATGATCATTTCTATAGATGCAGAAAAAAACTTTTGATAAGATCCAACACCCATTCATGATAAGAACCTTACAGAGAATTGGAATACATGGTCTTTACCTCAATATGATAAAGGCCATCTATGACAAACCAACAGCCAGTTTCATATTAAATGACCAAATACTGAAAGCCTTTACCTTGAAATTAGGCACAAGAGAAAGATGTCCCTTATCACCACTTGTATTCAACATAGTACTGGAAATACTAGCCAGAGGAATTAGATAAGAGAGAGAAATAAAAGAAGTAAAGATAGGAAAAGAAGAAGTTAAATTATCATTATTTGCAGATGACATGATACTTTACATGGAAGACCCCCAAACTCTGTTGAAAGTCTCCTAGATATAATAAATAAGTTCAGCAATGTAGCTGGATACTACAAAAATCAATAGCATTCTTATACACTAACAACAAAGTCACTGAGAGAGAAATAAAAGAAGCCACACCATTCACACTAGCATCCAAAAAGATGAAATACTTAGGAATTAATCTAATGAAAGATGTAAAAGAGTTGTATGGGAAAATTATAATATCCCAAAAAAGAAATTGAAGAGAAAATGGAAAGACATCCCTTGTTCATGGATAGGAAGAATAAATATTGTGAAAATGGCCATTCTCCCAAAACTGTTATACACATTCAATGCAATCCCAATGAAAATACCACTATCATACTACATAGATCTAGAGAAATCACTCCTAAAATTCATGTGGAACCAGAAGAGACCTAGAATAGCAAAGGCAATTCTAAGCAGCAAAGCCAAGGCAGGACGCATCACAATCCCTGACTTGAAGTTATACTACAAAGCTACTGTAATAAAATCAACATGGTACTGGAATAAAAACAGACCTGAAGATCAATGGAATAGACTAGAAGATACAACTACGAACACACTCAACCACCTTATCTTTGATAAAGGGGCCAAGTATGTTCACTGGAAGAACGACAGTCTCTTTAATAAATTGTGCTGGAAAAACTGGCTCTCCATATGCCAAAAACTAAAAGTAGACACATGCTTATCATCATGTATTAAACTAAAATCCAAATGGATCAAAGATCTAAATATTAAAACAGAAGCACTAAATCTGTTGCAAGACAAAGTAGGTAAAAATCTTGAAGACATAGGGTAGGTAGAGAATTCATGAACAAGAACCAAACTGCAAGGGAAATACTTCCCAGAATCAATAATAAGATGTTATTAAAGAGTTTCTGCATGTCCAAAGAAATCTCCAGTAGAGTGAAAAGAAAACCTATAAACTGGGAAAAAATTTTAGTGAACTGTTCCTCAGATAAAGGACTTCTGTCTAGAACTTATAAAAAATTGAAAAAAATCAGACCCCCGAAATTCAAAGACCCAGTCCAGAAATGGGCATCCAAGATGAACATACAGTTCTCAGATGAAGAAATACAAATGGCAAATAATTACATGAAATAATGTTCATCATCATTGGTCATTAGAGAAATGCAAATTAAAATCACACTGAGAAAGGATGGCCAGGATCAACAAAACTACCAACAACAAATGCTGGAGAGGCTGTGGGGAAAAAGGAACTCTTCTACACTGTTGGTGGGAGTGTAGACTGGTGCAACCACTGTGGAGATCAATATGGAGATTCCTCAAAAAGCTGAGGTTGGAGATCCCATTTGACCTAGCTATTACACTCTTAGGCATATTCCCAGAAGATCTGAAAACATCTTACCACAGTGATATATGCGCACCCATGTTTAGAGCATCACAATTTGTAATTGCCAGATCTTGGAAACAACCTAAGTGCCCATCAACCGAGGAATGGATAAAAAAATTGTGGTACTTTTATACAATGGAGTACAACTCAGCTATAAAGAATGATCACATTGAGATATTTATAAATAAATGGATGCAACTTGAATCTATACTCATAAGTGAAGTAAATCAAACTCACATGTATAAATACTGTTTAGTCTCCCTAGTGTAAGAAATGGTAAGAGTACAGAAGGTTTTATGGAAATCATGGTTCATCATTATACTGCTTTGAAGTCTTATGTTTTCTTTCATTGGTTGGAATGGTTTTATTCTGTTTTGTTTGATCTTAATATGTGTGATCATATGAATAGTTACTTTGAAGGCAAGACAATATGGCAGTCATTGTTGATTTAATATCATCTTGCTCTGCAGTCCTACCATGCTCTTGTTTTTCTATTACCATTGGTTCTATCACATTGTGTCTTACTGGATTTTAATATGCATGATAGTATAAACAAATTTTCTATGGAAAATGAGATAATATAGCAGCCATTGTTCATCTTCGGTTATTTGGTTCAGAATGCCTTGCAATACTTTCATTCTGTTGAGTGGTTTTATTCTATTTTGTTATGTTTGACATTATTGTGTGTAAAGCTAAGCTCAACTATTTCAAAGAAAGAGACATTATGATGGCTACTGTTAATATCCAATTGTCTTGTTGTGAAGTGCTGTGTTGCTTACACTGTTCTGTTCTGATCTGTTTAGATCTGTTCTCTTTTGTTTTATTCTCTTTTAAAAAGTAGAAATGCTAAGTCATAAAGCAGGTGATATTTAATTATTTGATATTAGTACATAGTTTTCCAAAGTGGTTGTATCCTTGCATACTTTCACCAGCAATATAACATTTTAACTGCCTAATCTCGAGCTACTAGTCTTTTTTTTTTTTTTTTTTGAGCTACTAGTCTTAATTTTAGATATTCTGGTTGGTGTGTAGTCAGGTCACATTGTGACTTTGATTTGCATTTCTCTCATAACTGATGATGCTGAGAACTTTTTCATATATTTATTATTCATTAATTTGTGTTCTGTGAGATGTGTGCTGCTTTTGTCCATTTTAAAATATTGAGTGTAATTAATAATAAATATTAATTTATAAGACTTTTTTGACAGGTACATTCTTGCAAGAATTTTTCTCACAATCTAATTTGCCTTTTAATTACATTAATTATAATTTCAATTAATAGAAATTTTCAACTTTAATAAAGTTCAATTTAACTCTTTGTCCTTTATGGTAAATATTATTTGTATCCTGTCTAATAATATTTTTCTCTATTCCAAGGTTATGGTGAATTTTCTCCATGTTTTGCACTATGTTTTATAGGTTTAACTTTTATATTTAGGACTTGATTTGATATCTGAATAGGCTTAGATATTAGTGGGTTTTTTTTCCTGAGTCCATGGCAGTAAAGACAGCAAAATGAAAAATTTACTATATACATACACACATATTGTTGTGTTTAGTATTTGTGTTCTGACCTGATGCATATGCACCTATATAGAAAATTTCTATCTGTTCTTTTCAAGTATTTATGTAACTAAAGAGATAGAATTATGCTTCTCTCATCTAAGATTTTTTCTTTTTGATATTGTACTAAAGCCCAAGTGGCCTTTCCTTTCATCTGTAATTTCAAATTTACATTTGAATAGAATGTTTCACTTGTGACATCTGAGTGCTAGTTTTTTTTTTTCAGATAGATTTGGTGTTTCTCATTCCATGTTTATAATTGTGACATAACCTATTATCAGGTAGGCAAATTTCCTTGCTCCTCAAGCAGTGCTCTATTACTACCCAATTTATTGTATTTTCTATCTCACATCTAATGTCATCTAACAAGTTTTTATTCAGTGTAAAATACACACATAAAATTACATTTTTATTTTCTGTGTCTATGGTTGAGCAATCTTATTTACTTATTTATTTAGTACCAAGGATCAAACTCACGACCTCACATTTGCCAGGTGGACACTTCTGCCACTGAGCTAAATCCCCAGGCCCAAAAAATCTAATTCAGTCCTCTTGGATTTCTGTCATATCTATGTAGAAACTCACTATGCCCAGAATAAATTCTTTTCTGAGACTTGCGCGGTAACCACAGTGAGTATCCCATGGAACTTCAGCACAAAAAGCAAACAAATTATGCTTCTCTTTTTATATGCCAGTTTCTTAACAGGATGTGCTTAGGTGATATTCTGAACAAATTCTTTTTCAACTAATAACTGCCTTTAGGCATGTCTTACATTTCATTTTTGTCTTTAAAAAGTGACATGAATGGCTGTACTCGATTTTTCTTGGTAATTTCTACTCAGGTCATTATACATGGACAGTTTCTGGGCATTTATTACAAGTTCAAATGTCAATAAATTATACATTCTGGAATCTGCATTTATGAAAGCAATGAATTATTTCATGCAAGATTTTACTAGAATAACAATTTTAATCTGATGGAATAGCAAATACTCATAATGTGCAGCTAGAAATATAAAAACAGAAAGTTTATTTATTTATTTTGGTACCAGGGATCAAACTCACAACCAAGCACTTGCCAGGCAGGCACTTATGCTGCTGAGCTAAATCCCCAACCAGAAAATTTAATATAAACACAATCCCACCTATTATACAGAGATACCCATTATGATTTCATTTCTGATTCCTTAAATACTTTTTCCATATGTTATTTGCATTTACTTGACAAAAGGATTAGGTATAATAAGAAAGACTTCCAGAGTGAAGAAATAGAGTAAGCATGTGAAAATAAAAATCTTAGGATGGAAGTCTGATAGGATTTAGGGAAGCAAGCCAGCTGAAAAGTTTGAATGTAAGAGATGAGATAGTCTTAGATTTGAAAGCTTGCAGAAAATAGAGTCGATGAGACCAATAGGATGATTGTAAGTTTCCATCTTAGAGGTAATAAAGATTGATGATGTAGGGAAATAATGAAGGTAGAAAAATATCACATATATCAAAAGATTACTGACTTGAGGGAAAAAATAACATTAAGTATCTGAATATGATAATTCAGGAAAGGGAAGACAAGAAACAAGAATGGTCAAGGGAATGAAATTTAGCTTAGAAATCTGCTGGAACCATGATTGGGCTTGGCTGATGTGGCTAGGATTCCAGCTTTGCCACTTAACAGTTGCATAATGTGGAGGACATTATACAATCTTCCCAAGCTTTTCTGAACTTATGTAACTTAGATATCAAAATGAAGTTATAGTTTCTTTCCAAAGAATGGTTCTGAGGGTTCTTGCTTAGGACATATATAAGTACTTGGAACTTTGGTGTCTGAGGTGTAATGGAATGTTAGAAGAATCAACACAGAGTTTTCAGTTGATTATTGGCATTTTATAAGTGATCAAAACTGTCTTATAAATTGTCCCTTGTGTTGTTACTGTCTCAGTTAAATTGTTCCCCTATGTCGAACACTTAATTTTCCCCAAATTTAGCTATTGTTAAAATGAACAGCTTCATATTTTGTTAGTATAACCCTTCCCTTTCCTTAATACGTATCAGAGGGAAAAAATCCTAACATATTCAATTCCTAACAAAATTCAGGGAGATTCATTCCTCGAAAAACTTACACTTGCTTTCCTTCTACATTCCAGAATTGTGTGTAGAGTCCGACTGTACAAAATAGATGAGAATCCTCAACTGTACATCTTCCAACTTTTTCCAGCCTGCAATATGTCTTTGGATCAGCAATAATTGCCAGGACAGCTATAATGGCTTTGTTAATTTTTGTTTGTATTCTGTGTCCTTTATGCAGTGATAGAAGAAATGCATCTTCTGTGTCAAAGTCTAAATGTACTTGTTTAAATCTGACTGTGTCTGAGGTAAACACTGGGACCTAAAATCCAAATCACAGCAGGGTGCCTGCATAATCATTGCAAAAATTGTGCTGAAACCATTATACCAGCTTTAATCACTGGAGTGTTTGCAGTGAAATGCATTTTTAAACTGCATTGTTAATAATTTTTTTTTATTATCAGATTCCAAAAAGTTCTATTTGGGGGCGGGTATGGTGGCACATAACTGTAATTCCAGTACTTAGAGAAGCTGAGGCAGAAAGATTGCAAGCTCAAAACAAGTCTAGACAATTTAACAGTTTAGTGAAATCCAGTCTGTACATAACTACAGCTCACTGGGAGGCTGAGGGAAGGTAATACCAAGTTCATGTCTAACCTGGGCAATTTAATGAGTTAGAAAGCTCCTATACCAAAATTTTAAAAAGGCAGTGGGGATATAGCTCAATGTGAATACCTTGGATTTAATCCAAAACTGTTCCCTTATTTGTATTTTTCAGCACTGTTTCTTTGTTTAAAAGATATAGTTCATATAAAGAACCAGCTCATTGCTCTTTGTTGACCTATAATCCCAAAGGAACAGTTAACATCTTGGAGACATCTTTTCAAGAACTTTTTAGCTTCTAACATTCCATTTAGCACTGTTGTATATTAATTTTAAATTGTTTTTGCTATAATTTTGTAAGTTCTGATCTTTTGGGCTTCAGGAGAAACAATAAAATTTCTAGTGTCTGTTTTTCATTGCAGTGAAATACACAAAATATTTCACGAAGTTCTGTGGCATTGTTGCACAAGGCCATGTGAGTCTTCTATACATTGTTCTACTTCAATAAAAGTGTAGCCAAAACTAAAACTTCTTGCCTTGATATTTAAAACATTTCCATGCCATGTGTCACTTCTGACTTTCTGCATCATGTTGTACTCTTGGTGAGGTCTCAGTTGGTTAATGATAATAATAATATTAACATCAATATCACATGTATAAGGAGTTAATATTTTATCAGTTGTTCTCCTAAATATTTTAATTAAATTAATTAATTTTGATTGTTTGAGAAAGAGGCTCAGATGTAGTAGTTCAGGCTGTGTTTGTACTCTCAGTAAACCTGTCTCATCCTCTCAAGTGCTGGGATTATAGGCATGCACAACCATGCCCAGCCCTTAAATACTTTAATAATATTATCTTTATAAAACTTTATGATGTTATCACCATCATTACCTCTGCATTAGAAGTGAGAAAATTGAGATATAAAAATGTTGCTGAGTTTACTTACTGTCACTTATTTAGCAAGACTGGAACCCAGACTATTTCTAAATGCCTCTGAACAACTGCTTTGCTATGTTCCTTATCATATACTGTATTAACAGAACATTACATTATCTACTAATAATCTACAAAAGCTTAAAATTTCCTATGAAAATCAACAGGCCCTAACAGTTTCACATCTGAAAGCTAAGCAACAACATAATTTAGAGAGCATTAATATTATTCAGATTCAGTTTCTGGAGTCCATCGTATTTGCCTTAAGTTTGAACATTAGATTTGTTATATTTTGGATCTTAAACGTCCCCCAAAGGTATATGTGTTAAAAGCTTTGTCACAAGCCTGTGGAAATACTGTGAAGTGATGGAACCTTTAGGAAATGGGACTTAATGGGAAGATACTGGGCCAATGAGTCCATGCTCTTGAAGGGACATTGGAGCCCCAGCACCTTCTCTCATACTTTGTTTCTTGCCACTGAGGCACTACGGTTTCTTCTGCCAAGTGCCCCAAGCTATGATGTTCTGCCTCATGTATAAAAGCAGCAGAACCAAGTAACTATGAACTGAAATTCTGAAACCATGAGCAAAAATCAATATTTCCTACTTTAAATAGTTTATGTCAGGTATTTCACCACAGCAATGAAAGATAACTGATACAAGTTTAATTATATGCATACTTCATAATGTCTGTTAACTTGGGCTTAATAAAATAATAATTTCAAGTTACATATAATTAGACTCTTATTAGGATGTGAAACAGTTACCCAAAATGGGATACTAAAAGTATTTGATGTTATTGTAATCATTTTTATTCAGTGCTTACTTTCAGACCTTACTTTCAGAATAAAACTGCAAACTCTAGGGAATGTCTTAAATTTGGCTCTCTCTCTCTCTCTCTTAATTATATATATATATAATTTAAGGAATTAAATTGGTAACTTTAAATTGGTAACTTTCATACAACTCTGATAATATTTTTTATTTTAAAGAGAATAAAAAGGAATAAAAAGAATACAGAATTTCAAAACAGGATAATAGGAAATTAACAATTTATTATTTTGTATATTGTTGTCTTCAAATTGTTGTTCAGATTATAAGATACAGGCATGCAAAATTGATCAAATAATATAAGCACTCAGTAACTGTTCCTTTCAATGAACTAATAGAATGAGAAAGTGCCATTATGTTATGTTAGCTATCTTGTGTGTGTGTGTGTGTGTGCATTTCACCCTTCCTTCTTTTTCCTTCTGACTACCTTAGTTGTTCTTTCCTTTTGAGGTATTTCTTTGCCTTTCACAATATCTATTGTACATTTTGGATCTTATTTACTCTTCCAGTTTCTTAATACAATAATGTTTTCATATGCAAGGCTGATTTAATATTTTAATTGTTCACCGCCTTAGAAATTCTATCTGGCATGTAACTAATTTATAGATGGTCCTATCTATGGCATTGCAATGCTCTCTGCAGACTAGCGTAATTTAAAATCTGTCAGATGGTTATTGAGTGAGCATCTTCTATTTGATTTATTTATAACACACTGGTTAACTAAATCCTATTTTTGAGACATGGAAGATTATAGGAATTTATTTTGTTATAAATCTATGATAGTTTGTGGACATGTTTTCTAGTACTTCTTTTCTGAGTTAAAAGCAACTTGTACTTAGTTATTTTTAGCTTTGAGATTAATAATTAGATATAAAATTTATTCTGAGTATTGTAAAATATGTTTGTATCTGTATACCAGAATTTCACTATATTTACTTTTAAAATCAACAAATCCTATTTTAATAGACTAACCTAATTGTTAAGGAATATGTATTTATTTCTGAAAAATTTCTTTAGCATTTTTTGAAGAAGATCCTCTGATACATATTTTGATTTCTTATTTTTAAATGACATGAACTTTTAAATTAAAATTGAGGATAAAGGAGCTTTAAAAATGGATAGTTTCAACTCAACTAAAATAATATCATCAAGGTAGGCTTGCATAGAAAAAATTTCAAATCATTACTGGATATATGCTATAAAATTAGAAATGCAGGTATTATAATCAATTAACCCACTGCACAAATCATATGGCTATATAGCTTTCTACAGGTATTTATTTGTAGCATTTAAAATTGTCTAAATTCAAATAAAATGGCTGCTGAGATTCATCACAGCATGTCTTTCACTGTAATAATTTTTTTTAAATTTCAGCAGTCACTGTATTTTTGATTCTACATTGTATACTAGTAACAGGTGATTATTTCCATGTGATTGAACACTTGTCCCTTTTAAAACAGATGAGAGAAAATATAATTCTTACCACAAAGTAGATGTCCTCAAGGAATAGTGATTTGCCAAGGTATTCATTGGTTCTGTTGCTGGAAAGTTGGATATTTAGAACTTACAGGAGCAACATCAACCTTATTAAGTGGTAGCCATTATTTTTGGTCATATGCATAGCTTTCTTTTCTAGGACTGTGATTAATCTTATTTTCTCATTTTACCAATACTGAAATGATGCTAAGAAAGACTGGCTAACATCAAACGGCCAAGATATTTTTTTAACTTGGATATTCAGTGCTCTTTTATGATGAATAGGTTTTGATTGGTGTTCATACATGATTATAACAATCTTTCACCCTTTGTGCTATTTCCTTAGGCTATCTGCATGCTACTGTAGTCTTTTTTTTGTCTCTGATCTCTTTCTTCTAGGCCTTTCACAGTCAGTTATATCACTTGCCATTTTCTATGTATCTCTGCAAATTCCAGCCCTACACTGTTTGATGAGGGAGCCACGAATCACAGAAGACCACTGAGCACATGGAATGTGCCTTTCCAAGTTGATAGAGATAATAGTGCAACATATAATCAAATATGGGAAAATCATGAAAAATGTAAAATATTTCATTTTAATGTTCATTATCAATAAGTAACATTTTTTGTACAGTGGGTTACATAGACATGTCAAATGAGGCCACCAGGCAATTGAAACATTTATATGGCTTGCATTTGTGGCTCATGTAATATTTTTTCATTTAACAGCAGTATTATAACTATACAAATTAGATGACCAAGTCCATCATTGTCTTTCAATATCACTTCTGAGTGTAGCTATGATAAAGTTTCTAATATTTTTAAAAATGGCAGACATATCCATCCATAATCCAGACTCAGTGTTGCACAAGCTATTTCAGGTAGCTGCACAAGATTCACTACTTCATCATCATGCTGTGAGATAGAAACATCGATGCAGTTGTAATGGTCTATGTGAGAGTCTGGACTACCTACCCCTGTAGAATTCTTGGTCCCTGTAGTTCTGTTCAGTGTGGGTTCTGGATATACCAGTTCCATATATGATGAGTTATGCTAGGCCTGCCTGCCTTTCTGACTTAGTACATCCAAAAGCACAATTTCAGATGCATGGTCACTTTTTGTACATATGTTCAAACATTTCACCCTTACCAGTGCCAGTAGCATGCCAGAGGGTATTTTTCTAACAGTCTGTAATTTTATTTTCCCAGATGTCATGGCCTTTCTTCAAAACCCAAGGGCCTGACTTGTGACTCTCAAACTGAGACTTGTCATAAAGTCCACACTGCAGCTTTTTCTAAGATCATCTGGAGAGTATGGTCCAAATGCCAGGCTGCTTTCATTGTAGTTTAGACCTTTTGTCAATGCCTTTATTACTACAGGTTTTATTCAAAGCTAGTATTCTGCCCATTCCTGAGCTAGAATAGTTTTGAAAGTGTATAATGAAAGTATTGCCTCAAGAACTCTAGGGATTGTGAAATCTTTCTGCATGGTGGGGAATCTCAGATGAAACAGTTTTATCTCTTACTTTGGAGGGAATACTGCTATCACTAACATATGGATACCTAAACGTTTTATTCAAATGACTGTTAGGTATTACTGGAACCTAAAACTTCATAATGTTTATCTTTACTGTCTAGAATACAGGTATCTTACCAAGGTTTCCATTAGGTTAATGGACCACTATAATATTCCATGGGATGTCTCTGGGTCAAAATCTCCTTGAATAAAATCATGACAGGAAAAAAGATAGAAAAAATCTGGAAATATAATTCTTGTCATTATTCATATATATATATATATATATATATATATATATATATATATATATATACTGTTTCTAATCATTTTCCTTATTTGGACAGAAATAACTCATTTATTATATCAGGAGCCATGTACCCTGTACTTGAGGCATATTAATCTGCCATGATGCAATCTGTGCTTGAAACTGTGATCAGGGCTAACTTCTAATTACTGAGTTTGTGATAGTACACAGTGATTCTCCAATTATCTATCTGGTTTCTGCAAGATCTGGACTGGTCAATTAAATGGGAGTATGTCCAATACCTCGCATCCTTTAATTATTTAAGGATGGCACCTTTAAAAAAATTCACCATTTTTCCAGAATGTGATATTTGTTTCAATTCATTCTTTAGGATCAGGTGTGCGAGTGGGCATTTTTTTCCCCCAGGACCGGGGATCGGACTCATGACTGCACGCTTGCAAGGCAGGCACTTATGCTGCTGAGCTAAATCCCCAGCCCATGAGTGGACGTTTTAAAAGAACTCTACTTTACCTTGAAATAATAAAAACCCTTGTTCCACAAAGAACCCAACATGTTCTGATATGTCAGTAACAACCATGTATTTGTCAAATAGAGAAATGACCCCTGGGAAATCTGTGGACCCAATAGATTTACTATGTATTAGAGTTTGGTCAGTAAACCAAACTCTAATATTGCACATTGCATATACTCTAATATTGATACTGCATATCTCCCAAATATCACCATTCTCCTTCATGCACAATAGTGATATTTTTTAGCTCCTATTATCAACATCATTTTTGAGCTCGGTGCCAAAAGTCTTCCAAATGTCAGAGAATTTTCTCTGATCCATGCATGCTCACAATAATAATGACTGTGTGTTCCTGTGAGGAAAAATTTGTAAAAGATTTACAAAGTTTACATTTACTTTCCAAGAAGATCTAGGGGCTTTTCCTGTGAGGATCTAGGGATTTTTATTCAATAGGACCTGGGTTTGAAAACCAGCTTAGGTCCCACAGTGAGTTAAAGGGCTATTAATTTTACTGGGGAAACTGCTCATCTATTTTTAATTGTTTTATTATTATATTTTGGCTTCCTACTTATTTTACCCCTGGGATACTGTCTTCTATCAAGGATCTCTATTGCTTTCCAGATGTGAGGGTTACTTGGCTACCACTTAGACTTGGTTCCCAAACATAATTATAAACCACTGGCTTATGGTGAATAAGGTCATCACATAGCTAATATTATTTTGGAGTTCTGCCAGCTCCATGATTAATCACTGGTTCTGTTAAAGATAGTCTTGCCTACCATTAGTTCTGGTCTATAGAAAAGAGCCAGGACACAGTGTCTTAGTAATGCTAGCATCTTCTTATTGGTACATTCCTGATGGTCTTGATGAGTGACGTGTCCTCTGGATTATGGTCCCTCCCAAGGAATGTATCTCTCTGGTGAGTCTTTGACTTCATGAAATATGTCTACTCTAGATCCCTTCTCCGAACCTTGTAATCTTTTCTACAGTATCTCACAGTGACTCTGTGAGATACTGTAAATTTTCCATCATGGGCTACTTGTTTTTACTCTAGGAGACATACTGTCACAAAGCACTTGCACCATTCCTTGGAGTTCTCATTAGGAAGTTAAATCCTGATGGAAGACAGAACCACCAATTCAATAAATTTTTCCTGGTGAAGTATTATATTCTAACTCCTTTTATTTGGCATTTTCAATACCCAGTCACATGGACCACAATTTCTAGGACTTCAGTTGCTTTGGATACACTTTTCCTCCAATCTCAGAAACAGCACTTACGTGACTGGTTTATGCTGTTACTTAACTCTTATTATGATCCTGGCATCCAGGAAAGATAGGCAGCTTTTAGAGGAACATCTATTATATCATGAGGAACAGTGTTCTGAGTTGTGTTCTTAGCTGGGACAAGAGCTAGTTCTTATTAGGATTGGTAGTCTGGTTGTATGGGTGGCAAAAGTTCAGAGAAATCTTGGAATCTAAATCTTTAAGGTCACCTTCACAAACATTTCCATTCTATGTGACAGTGACAGTATCCTATATTTCCTAGCGCTATCTTTATTAAGAACTCACTGATCTTCAACATTCAGCTATTATGATTCTCAAATACTGAACTTGATTTTCAATTTTTGCTACTTGTATGCTGCATGAGATGAGACTTCTTCACAACCATTGAAAATATTCCCTGTTTATTGTTCTCAGTTTTTCAATTTAAAGTCTAACAGTATCATCTAATCCTATTTTTTCCATGTGTTTCTAAATTGTGTGTTATGATACTTATATACACTCAATTTCCCTCTACAAGTAGGCCATTACTGCTATAAATGAAAATTGTAACTATTGGGTAGCCTTTTTGATTAATTAAGCATGATCATCCATTGGAAATAAGTTTCTCATCGCTATCAGACAATATGATGAGTTATTCATTCCACAAGTTCCATTTATCATGTGATGGCCTAGATTATTGTTGGTGCAGATTGTCACAGTAGGATCTCTAGGAAGCAGAATCTGAGATTAAGTGAAAGATAGAAGTTACTGGAGAGTAAGAACTATGAAGCAAAAAAAGGAGAAAGCAGCATGAAGCAAGTGTTACGGTTTGGATCTGAAATGTATCCTGAAACCTCATGTGTTGGAGTTTTGATCCCGAACTGATGATGTTATTGTTAGATGGTAGGAGCTTGGGCCTATTTGGAGTAAGTATGCTGCTAGGGGTACACCTCTGAAGGGTGTAATTGTTCCTGACCCCAGTGTGCAAACCTGCCCCCTCCTTTTGGCCATCACCTTAGCTCCAACATGATGTTTCACCATGTGTTCTGCTTGCCTCAGGCCCCCAACAATGAGGCCATTCAACAATGGGATGAACACTTTGAAATTCCAGCCAAAATAAATTTTTCCCCCTGTTCTTTTTATTAGTTTATGTTTGCCTTATTTAACCTTCACGTTCCTTGTGTGAAGTTGGTTCATGTATATAACACATCTTAATTACTTTTTTCATCACTTTTCCCTCCCCTTCTCTCTTCCTTCCATCTTTTGATCCCCTTATCATTCAAGAAAGATTGATCTCCCTACTTCCTATTGTCATTTAATTTGTTCTTCATAATCTAGGCTCCTCACATAAAAGAAACCATGCAATATTTAAGCTTGCGTTTCTGATTTATTTCACTTGACATTATGGTCTCAAGTTGCATCCATTTTCATACAAATGACTCAAGTTTTTCTTTATGTTATAGTACTCTATCGTGTTTAAATACCACCTTTTCTTTATCCATTCATGTCTCAATTTTTGTTGAAAATTAGGTGTATTAGATGTTGTATTTTATTTTTTTTGTGGACTCTCCCTTCAAGGTTCTCTATTGTTTTCTTTGTTTTTTTGTGTAATCACTTGGCTAAACCATACAGGTTCATTTTATTTCCCTCACATTGTGAAGTCTCAAATTTTCTCCATAGAGTACAACCCTGGCATGTTCAGAATCACTCAAATGATAGTGTTTTCAGCCAGCCTCTATTTTTCTCTGTTCTTGATTTATTAAACTCTCTGTCTCTGTATCATTTGTTGCATAAATTTTGTAAGCTAATTACATTCCACCTCCAATAATATTTTGGAAGAATAAATTGTACTAAAGTCAGATCCAAGAAAATTCAGGCCTTTTTACAGGGATAGTTTTAGAGGCCATTTTAAAATGCTACATTTCTTTTTCTCTTTTGCTCTAACAAATTTTCCTATGCTTCAGAGTATTGCTATCATAGAACAACCTAACTCTTCATTGCTTACCAACAATATACCCTTCTTTTACTTTTAAAAAAAACTTTCTTAGCTTTAACTTCCCAATATGCTATTAAAATAATGTCAGTTCTTTTGGGAAATGATTTAGACTCCTGTGCTTTTATTTTCTTGCTTCTTCTCTTTGGTAAAGTTTCCAAGTCAATGCTTTAATCTAGATGTGAGAGTAGCAGCCCACTTTTCTCAAACAATAACTCTCTTTAGAAGCAGGATTGTAGGTGAGTGCAGTAAGCTCTATTCTTCCTGGCTTGCCTTTCCTGGTGTGGAAACTGTGAAGTATGCACTAGCTGGATTAATGTGATTAGGGCCTCAGTATTCAATATTTGTTATGACTGAGGTCAAACCTTCACTTATGTGAGGGACCTGGGTAGAAAAATGAATTCCTAATCCCATATCAACACTTGCCTGGTCTCTAATTTTTGCACCATAGAGCTACAGAAGGAGACAAAAATTCTGGTAGTTTGTCTCTTTTTTTAAGTCATACAAATACAATTTATATTTTCCATCTTTTGTTCATGCAGTTATATATGGTTTATGTTTTTTAAATGAGGAAAATCCTTAACTCAGAAGTAAACAATTCCAAATTACTAATGATCATGACGTGACATTTGTCCTATAGCATAACATTTTTTTTCATTTTTTAAAATGTCACAATGTAAGTTGTGTCCTATTACCTGATAAATATTGTTTTCTATTAATAGTGCACATCTTTGTTATTGAAAGACAACAAAAAGTAAATACTTTTTCTGCTTACCTTCTAAATTGTGTAAGATGATTTGTTACATATCTCACACTTTATTCATTGTTTTGCTTTTGACAAAATCCACTTTGTCATCTAATTTTCTGAATTTATATGAATTAAATGTATTTGGTAATAATGATGGTAAAACTCTCATGTATCCAAGATAATTTTGTTATCTAATATAATTATTGTTTGATTGTTTAGGTAATTTTTACTTTTTACCAGAAAGTTATGAAAATCAATGATAAGACAATACTAGTTGTCTTAGTCACTTTTTACTCCCTGGTGAGACAAAACATCTGATGCCCAAAGTTGGGAAAGGAAAGGTTTATTTCTTACAGATTTTGGAGGTTTCAATCCATACTCAGTTGACTCCAAGGCAGGGTGGCTTGGTGGAGCCACAGTTCATGGTGGCTGCAAACAGCAAGGCGGAAACCAGCAAGAGAAAGAGACACACACCTTCTTCCTGCCATTACATTGTATGCTGACTCCAACCCTAGGCTTAGTCTGACACCATCAATCCAACAACTAGACAATGAACCAATCACAAATGCACAAATGCAAACGCATGAGGCCTGGGGGCCACCGACATAAACCATGAGACTAGTTTTCCTAAAAGCCACTCTAACCATATGTATGTATATGTGCATGCATATACATATACACACACAAACACACACATATAGGACATAGCTAATGAAAATAAAAAATTCAGTCAATTTGCTTGTGCTGAAACTCAGCAAAATATTTTCTCCCCAGGATGCCTTTTGGGATGGCAGGCACTCATTTTCATTTAAAACGTGTTTAAATGTACTTCGAGTACAACTTACTGGAAAACCAAAATTTAAAACATATGTTAATGAATAAAAAGCCAGATCACAGGAAGCTTATTACTAATAAGCCAAAATTTGGTAGCCATATTTACTCCTTTCGATTTTTAAATCGAAACAATTTGCTAAACAGTCTTATGACTCCAAATTTGTTTTAATTGCTTAATATGTTTTGCCAGATGAAATGACTCAAGAGAAAAATGTCACATTTTATGAAGTATGTGATGATGCCAGACCTCCAATTCCTGTTATATCAGAGTTTGTGTCATATGGGAAAATCCTAATTTTTTCAGAATTATAATTATTCATTTAGATTGTTAAGTTACTGGCCATGTGACCTTGAACAAACTAGATAAACTCTTTGGGTCTCAGTTTCTTTACTCATCAAATTTAGAAAATTCTACGTACCCATCAAGGTTAGATGTGAACAAATAAATGAAACATGGCACAGCATCTGATACTTAGTAGGAATGCAAAAAAGTTAATCTTGTTCTATCTAAGCAAGGAAAAAGCTGTTGGTGAAATAAACCTTATTTAAAATCATTATAGTTTGCTTCACATTAAACCTTCCATAATTTTAGCCAGGTGTGCTGGCTCATGCCTCTAGTCCCAGCCACTTGGGAAGATAAGGCAGGAGAATCACTTGAGTTTGCAAGTTTTAAACCATCCTGGACAATGTAGTAAGACCATATGTCAAAACAAAATGAAACAAAACAAAGCAAAGCAAAACAAAAGAAAACAAATAATAAAATCTTTCACTATTTAGCAATAATATCTTAGATAGATGCAGTTATTAGACACATTTATATATGTATTTTTGATTTTGCATAAGTATTATCTTTGTCAAGAGAGTATAAATGAATATGAGAAAATGTTAACAAACTAGATAATTTCAAAGGACAAGCTTAAAAACGTGAACAATTAAAACAGCACATGGATCTGTGTCAAGAGATATTTTTCAATTGTCAGATAAATAGTAGTTGAATAATTCATCTGTAACAAGATAAAAATTCAGTAGTGAAAAAATTCCTTAATTTATTCTGATAGATATTGACCAAATAATTGCACTATTACAACTTGTACTACTACAACTGTGGGATGTATCTGGAAAGTGTCTTGACCTTGTCAGAAAAATGAAGAAGTGAGGCAGTAATGATTAAACAGATGAAGGACAACTCAGCAGTGATTCTTTAGATAGAGAAAATGTAGCTGGGAAAACAGCATGAATAAACTTACTGTGAGAGTCTGTACAGCACATAAGTGGGACCTAAAATATGCTAGCATAACTGGAATATGAAAACAAAGGAAAAGATGAAAAAATTTTAAACATCATTGTCTTCATGAAGACCAGGTACAGATTCACTTAAGTCACTAAGATATGTTTCAGCAGAATAGTGATGAAAGTAGGGAAGGTGAATTTGGTCTGTGCTAATAGAGATAGAAATAGAATACACAAGATGATGGAGATGGAGATAGATTTAGGGGTTAAAAATCACTTGATGTTTGTAATGCCTGAGGCAAGACATAGTAAAGAATCAAGGATGACTTTTAGGTCTTTGAATGAGATAATATTCATTTAATGTATGATTTGTCATCTTTATTTAAACTTAGACTGAGGTTTTGAGTCATGACTTATTCTATGGGGAAATATGTGAATCATTGTCAGATGAAATCATGGAATTTCTGTGTTAGTAGTGCAACTTAAGTCTAGTTTTTAGATGATATGTTAGTATATCTTTAAATTTTAAGTTACTCATTGCAAAATTCTGCCACTATTAATTTTATTTGATTTTGGTAGATAATTATTAAAGCAAGCTTATCCCTGTCTTCTTGGTAGTTACGGTTATTTGCCAATGAACTTTGTGCAACTGAAAATTATTTACTTTTACTATGAAATTCATGAGAAAGTTAAACATAATTAAAAAAGAAAATAATATCATTGATAACATCTTCTCTACCTTAATAACTGAACTTCTGTTTTCCAGAAAGAAACAAAAGCACATCTTTCACAAAAAATGCTCAGGTCATTGCTTATGTACAATGGATGATATGATTTTGATTTGGAGAACACAGTACAAGAGTGGTTCATTCAGAAGAAAATACAAAAGTTAATCTGTGGATGAAATTAAGAATACTGTAAGATTGATAAGATACAAAAATATAAAAACGATGGCTAAGAATTAAACTTGCCTTGATACTATGGAATCCAGAGTCATTGCTGAAAGATGAGTTACTATCCCATGTTGTGACATTATTGTGCGTGTATGAGTCATAAAATCTTGATTCTAACCTGCATTAATTTCAGGATACAACCTGGAAGTTTCTTTTTAAAAAAGCACAAATGTCAGCTTCTTTTCTTCTTGCTTGTCTCCATGATACAAATAAATCAGGAAAAAATATAGCTATTTGAAGATTCTATATTGCTCAGCAAGATTTTTTAATTTTTGTTTTGTTTTGTTTTGTTTTTTGAGAGAAGGTCTCACCATGTAGTTCAGACTGGCATTGAACTTACCATGCAACCCAGGTTGGCCCCAAATGTGTGGCAGGCCTCCTGCCTCAGCCTCTGAGTGCTGGGATTACAGGCATGCACCAACACACCCAGATACTTAGATGTAAATGTTATATAGTATTGTCACAGCTGGGAGTAGTGGCTCATATCTGTAATCCTAGTAGTAAGGCTGCTGAGGCAGGAGGACTGCTGCAGGTTTGGGGCCAACCTGGGATGTATGGGGAGGTAAAGGCCAGCTTGAACTACATGGAAAAGATCCTGTCTCAAAAATAAAATACAAAAAACAAACAAACAAAAGTTATGCCTGTTTTTTTGGTGCTAGTATAAATGTTACTGCCTTTAATTTCCAATTGTGCTTGTTCATACTAGTACATAAGAAACAAATGACTTTGTACTCTTTTTTGTTTGGTTGGTTTTTTGAGGCAAGTTCTCACTATGCTGTTCAGGCTCACCTAAAAATCACAGAAATCCTCATTACTCAGTCTCCTGAGTGCTGGGACTGTAGGCATGCCCTGCCACACATAGTTATGACTTTGTATTCTAACTTTCTGTTCTGTAACCTTGGTATAATCACTTATCAGTTCTAGAAATATTTTGCCAATTCTATATTTTCAATATAAAAAGTTTTATTTCATCCTTCTCAATGCATGTACCATTTATTTATTGGTTTATTTTTGTCTCTTTAAGCCTTCCCTTGTTCCTGACCTTAGCAGGAAAACATCTAGTTCCTCACCATTCATATAATGTCAAGCTGGGTGTGGTGCAGATGACAGGCTGAACCAGCAGTACCAGACTGAGATACACAGCAACTTGGAGCTAGCCTGCATCTCAAACAAGCAAGCAAGCAGGCAATATTGGTTCTAGGTTTGTTGTAAATGTTCTTCATCAAGTTGAAGTTCACCTCTATTACTAGAGGTGAATAAGGAGTTTATAAGGAGTTTCTATTATGACTCAGTGTTGGATTTTGCCAGATGCCTTTTCTGCAATTGATGTATGATTTTTTCTTCTCCTTTTGCTTTTAAGAGCAGGAAAATTTATTGGAGAAATGGAATGGAGACTAGGAATGGGGGAATAGGGAATACTTCCTGAGAGACAAGAGGGGTCCCAAATGGGTTGACTGAGATTTAAAAAAAATTTATTAGTACACATTTGTGGCACATAATGCTCAACACTTGTCATGGAGAACTTGTATATGTACATAATATATCTCAATTCTTTTTTAATATCCCTTCCTTTCCCTCCAACCCTTCATTCCCTTTCTGGGGAGTGAAGGAATTCCAATACAATGATCCAACAATATCCAATGCCAAAACAGTAACAAAACCAAAATTATCGATGTCACATTTTTATTCATAATTTGAGATTGAGTTGAAAAAAAATTTTGTTATAATAATGATTTTGTTGAGATTTAAAATCAAGTAGATTATATTCAATGAACAATAATTTTGAGCCCACAGCAGAAAATATCGAAAGATTTTTTTAAAGTTGATACTGGGGGATGGCAGCAAGATGGAGGATAGATAAGTAGCAAGGTAAAGAACCTCTCTGAGAGAAACAGCTCAGAGGCTAGAATTTAACACCATGGAGAAGACCAGATGAAAGAAGAGGGATTCTCCCGACCCAGGAAGAAACTAAGGAAAAAAACTAGAAACATGACAAGAGAAAGAAACAAGAAAAAGTCTTCAACTACCAACCTGGGAAATATGGGTCTAAAAGAGGTAAACACAGAAGAGACTGAGGGCAGCAAACATGCAATATCAGAAACAACATCAGCTGACATAAAGAAATATCTTCATGACATTATAGAAGAACTCAAAACAGAAATACTAGTACAAGTAAAGCAAGATATAAGAAAATTAATAAAAGAAATGCTAAACACCTCTCAAGAAGACACAGATGGAAGAGTGGAGGAGCACAGAAAAAGGAGGGAAACTTTTGATGAGGAATCTTTAAAAAAAATCTAGAATACATGAAACAGATTGAAAGAGATTACCAGGAAATTAAAAACTCCATTGAAAGCTGGCAAAAATACTTGAAAAAAACTAAAGATAGACTATCAAAACTTGAAGACAGGTTTGCAATGTGTGATCACAAAAGGAAAGATCTCTTAAAAATAACAAAGAAATAGGAAGTAACAATACAAAGTCTAGAAGATGACAAGAGGCATCTATAACTTAAGAATAAAAAATGTGAGTGGAGAAGCAGGGGTAAACACAAATGAAATACAAAGGCTATTCACAGAAATAATTTAAGAAAACTTCATAAGCACAGGGAAAGGAAATTACATTCAAACAAATGAGGCATACAGAACTCCAGCCAGCTACAACCAAAACAGATCTACACCCAGACATATAATAATAAAGATCCCAGAAATTCAACACAAGAACAGAATATTAAGAGCTGTCAGAGAAAAGAAACAGATCACCTATAAAAGAAAACTCATCAAAATCATGACAGACTTCTCTTTTAAAAAAATTTATTTAAAGAGAAAAAAAAGCAAAACAGAGAAAAAGAGAAGAAATTTCAAAGAAAAAGAAAAGAATAAACAGAAATCACTAGTTGATAAATTACATATTGTCTTCTAGATATAGTTGTTCAAGTTACAAAATTAGAGCATACAAGGTGGACATTCAAACAGTGAGGCTGTGAACAGTTCCATTCAATGATCCAACAAAACCCCAGCAACATGGTCATCAATCCTACACACTTAAACATACATGCAGTTATATCCTTTAGAGTGCTTTCTTTTCCTCCTTTTACTTTTCAAACCCATTATCTGTTTAGTTATATCATGTTTCAGCTTGCTCAGTACCTTACTGATCTGTTTTGTTGTTATTTACTTTTTATTTTTTTATTTTAATTTTTTATTATTTTGAAGGTAGCAAAATACAACAGAACAAGACAGGACAAAGCCAACTGAGACAGTGCAGTGAAATTGGTACAGAAACCCTCAACAGGTTACTGGCATAACAGTAATAGGTACCATAGTATATCCCATTATCTTCACAACAGTTGTTCTCTCAATAAGATATAGCCAAATCAAAGGAAATACAGGGCATTCTAGAACTTATCAAAACAGAACATTGAATAGAGCAATATCATTAATCAGAACAAAGCAAAACAGTGATAAAAATATTTGCTTTCAAAGAGATGATAGAAGGAAATCCCCTCTATTTACTACATTGCATATGGTCAACCTCTCAAAAGATGTCTAGATCTCTGGCTCACTTGCTAACGGGGTGGTGGTGGTGGTGGGTTGATTCTTAGCCTGCTCACCAGTAGGTTCATGGGAGCCACTGAGTGATTCTTCTCCTGCCTCATGCCGGGGTGCTTACCGAGAGGGCAGGCAAATTGCCTTTCTGTGCTGCATCTTGAGTCCCTCCATGGTTGGAGCTCTGGGGCTGCTGGTTCTCCACCCAGCTCAGGCCAGGGGCCCCTACTGGGAGGGCAGGCAGATTGCCTTTGTGTGCTGCACCCTGAGTCCCTTCATGGTTGGATCTCTGGAGCTGCTGGTTCTCCTTCCAGCTGAGGTATGGGCAGCTTACTGAGAGGGCGGGCAAATTGCCTTTCTGTGCTGTGCCTTGAGTCCCTCCATGGTTGGAGCTCTGGGACTGCTGGTTCTCCTCCCAGTTCAGGCCAAGGACCCCTACTGAGAGGGCGGGCAGACTGCCTTTCTGTGCTGCACTCTGAGTCCCTCCATGGTTGGATCTCTGGAGCTGCTGGTTCTCCTTCCAGATCAGGTGTGGGCAGCTTACTGAGAGGGCAGGCAAAACACCTTTCTGTGCTGCAGCAAGAGTCCCTGCATTGTTGGAGCTCTGGGGCTGCTGGTTCTCCTCCCAGCTCAGGCCAGAGGCCCCTACTGGGAGGGCAGGCAGACTGCCTTTCTGTGCTGCACCCTGAGTCCTCCCATGGTTGGATCTCTGGACCTCCAGACTTCTCAATACAAACCGTCAAATCAAGAAGAGCTTGGAGCAAAGTATTTCAAGCCCTGTAAGAAAATAGCCTCCAAACCACATTGAGGTACCCTGCAAAACTGCCTCTTAATAGAGAAACAAGATGCTTCCATGACAAAGAGGTTGGCCACCAATCCAACCCTAAAAAAAATACTGAAGGATATTCTAGAGAGAGAAGAAAAAAAAAACACCAGGGTTTCAGGAACAGTGGCACAGAGGCCTCAATGAATGGAGCAGACAGTGGAATGAAGGGGGAAAGTAGACAACCAACAGCAGAAAAATAGCATATCAGAGATGAGGTGCAGAAGGTTGGCTATAATCTCTTAACATAGATGGCCTTGATACACTAAAAAAAAAAAAAAGAAATAGGAAGAGTAGATCAGGAGATAGGGTCCATCAAGATGTCTGTATAGGAAATATAATCAACCTGAAAGAGGATTTATGGACTGAAAGTCAAAGATGAGAAAATGATGCTCTATGTGACAGAGAACCAGAAAGAAACAGGGGTAGCTCATCCAGCAGCTGCATATAAGAAAAACATGACACTTTTGTGCAGTGGAGAATTACTCAGTTATAAGGAAGGAAAACCTTGAGGATTTTGTAGGTAAAGGAATACAACTTAAAATCAAGCTCAGGGGTAAAAGGTTCAGAACAACTTAGGTAAATAGTGGGTACAATGTACAAAATGTACAGTGCACCCTGTGAAAGTCAAAGGGAAATAATTGTCTAAAAAAGGAAGGCAGAGGACATTTTTAATAGTGTATTATGATTTAAAATCCACATTATTCTCATCACTCTGTTTAGTTTGGTTATATTCTGTTCCAGTCTATCTACTTGTACTAGACTTGAGAGCACAGACAACTATTCAAAAAATAGCAGGTTATACTATGGTAACCATGCTTAATTTCATATTAACTTAATCTGAAGCCCTGTATTAGTTACACTGTTTTATTATGACTGATCTTACTTGAATCTGGTTTGTTAGATCACTTTCTTGTCTTTACTGATTTTATCCAAATCTGTTAAGTTTAATAGTATCAAGTCTGCGAGTATAGGCAACTACTCTGAAGATGATAAGATTCACTAGGATACCCATTCTGGTTTGACTATTACCTGCTTTTGAAGTCCTATAATGTCTTCAATGTTTTGTTTTTATTATATTGTTCAGTTCTGTACTGCTATGTTCAATTTTACTATACCTGATGATATAGACAATGCTATCAAAGATAACATGAGACATCATAATAACCGTTGTAGATCATTACGTATTGTGGTTTTAATCATGTGCTATGTCCATCCTTCTGTTTTGAATGACACCATTTTGTGTCCATTCTCATTTGGTTTTGTTCTTTTCAAAATAAAATTAAAAAAAAATAAAGTTGATGCTAAGCTGATCTCAATTACTTTAAATCTAGTCAAATCATGACTTTAAAAAAATCTCTAATTTGAATATATATCTGTACTATCCTTTAGAATCACAGAAGCTTCCTTGTTTACAATAATTTATCCTTTTATGTTTTAACAATGACTCATAGATAATAGTAATTTTATCTTGAAAATATCTTGGAAGAGATATTTGCAATCAAGGTGATAATCATTTTAAACAGATGATGCCTACAATATCTACTTTTTATTGTCATTCTAACTTCATAAGTAGCACAGTGTGATATCCAATGAATAAAGTGAGTAAGAAAACACTGTAAAGTTTGTAAGTATGCCTTTCCTTAGGTATGTCATAGTGAGATTCACCATATTTTGATAAGAGCTTATAAAGGCACTTATGAAAAAGAACTTCCAGAATTGCTTCAGAAAGTATTAAGAATGGTGGGATAAATGATTTTGGATGAGGGGGAACATTTAGAGGAGGGTTAATGGCAATGAGCCTTTAACTGCAATAAGTTTTTAAAACTTTTTAATCATTCACCAGAGACCCACCTTCACCCCAGACAACCTCATGTCTGTGGGTTCTGTGCACTGGCACAGCCACTGGTGAACTCCAGTTCAGACATGTTCAGCATTTTGTTTCCTTTTGGGATAGGGCAGCAAAGACACTGAGAGAATCACTGACCAAGTGTTCAAGACCAAAGCTGGGGAGAAAGGATAAATCTGGAGTGGCTGGGGAGCTGCTGAGAGAAACAATGGACTGGGCTAGCAGTGTAGTCCAAGAAAAGCCATGGTTATTGTCAACTGAAAAACAGTGTGGGGTTTGACTCTGAAAGTGACTTTTTTTGCAAGACAGGCTAGAGTTGGAGAAAAAAAATCCAGTCCCGTGTTTGAGAAGGCTTAATCAAGAGCCACTGTGGGAAGGGGATCATTGTTTAACACTGAGGCACAGAACAACTACAAACCAACTTCAGTATAGGTTTTGTAGTCTTACCCTCACACAGTAACTGGGTAGAGACAGCCAGAGGGATGGTAGTGGGGAGGGTGTGTGATAGACAGAGAGCCCTGAGAAGTTTAAAATGAGACCAAAAATGACACAGGGGCCCTGCCCTCTATGATGAGAAGCAAGGCCCAGCGTCTGTGACTTCTAGATGTGACTGGGTCTAGATGTGACTACTGTACTGTGATTAAGTACAGTAGTCTAATTGAACTTCTATCCCACTGCCTACAACCAGCATAGGAATCAGGGATCCAACATAAGCAAAGACATGCCTCGGCTTGAACTGTTGCCACAGTGTGGAGTGTATAGACAGAAGGCCTTCTGGAGCAGTTAAGGGTCCCCTCACAAATCCATAGGCAATAAAATCAGGTGGAGAAAACCATGTATTTTTGGATTCCAAGACTGTAGATTCTGGAAAGAAAATGCATTCAAAAATAGAGCAGAATTTTTTGATTCATTTATTTTTCTCTTTTCTTTTCTTTTCTTTTTTGTGAGTTTGGGTTTATTTTTTGTCTTTTAATTTTTCTTGTTTGTTTATTTTGCTCTATTTTGTCTTCATTTGTGTTTTACTTTTACTTTCACCTAATTCTATTAATTTCCCTTATCCTTAATAAGACACTTTAACTCACTTGTCTCATTTTCCATTGCTTGATTTTTCAAACTGTAATTTTTCATTTTCTTTTTCCATACCCTATTACCTTCATGAATATAAACATTAACCTTTATTAATCTTTAGATAGCTAATTCTATGCTACTATTTTTGATTTCTAGTCTTAGCAGAGATGTAGTTGTTGCCTTTAGTAGATATTTACTGTATGTCAGTATCTGGTTTGTCTCAATGTTTATACCATAAATTATAGATTTCTTTTCTATAGTCAATGTTGGTAGATTATTGGTCTTCATGTTATGTCAATATCCAGTTTGTCTTTGACACTATTATTGTTGCTGATTTTGTTGTTTTTGCTAGAGGAACACAGTTATTATTACTATTAGTTGGGTGGTGGATTAAAAACTGTGGTCAACTTAACACCAGCTGAACTGAATCAGCATGGTGCTTCTCAGGCCCCACCTGAGGATTGCCAACATAAAAGGAGAACTGGAGAAGAAGTGAGTGCCATTGTTTGGTGTCATTTGGTTCTTGTGTTGCTGTGGGTTTTCCTGAGAAGCTTGATGAGCTTCTTTCCTGATATGAATTTGGCTGTTTTCATTATCAAAGGATCTCAGGTTCTTGTCACTGAGAATGGCTGTGGTGCACTTTGGGGGAGCTCTGGTCCTTACTTTGACCACTGCTTTCTGGTTCTGAAGTGGAGGATGTGTGCTGTTCAATCTCCAGGAAAAGCTTGTCATACTGGCTTCCTGATATGAACTTGGCTGTTCTCATCTTTGGAGGAGCTCAGGACCTTTTGTTGCTGTTGGCTGTGGTACTTTTGGGGGAAGCTCTGGTTCTTAGAGTGTTGCTTCCTGGCTCCAGTGCAGAACCCTCAGCTTACTGGCACAGATCCTTGATCCTGCTGGCACAGACTCTCTAGCTTCCACTGCTGACCTTTTGGTCTTCCCAGTGAAGATTCATGAAACAGACTTACATGAATCATTGTTGTGGTACTAGGCATCCAGTTGGGGAGTCATGCAGGATAATGCTGTGAGATCTAGGCCCTTGGCTGGATTCTGTAGGTCTTTAGTGTGTGAACAGATTTCCTGTACTTTCTTTGTATTTGACTCTTTGGGTGACCATTATAAACAATACTATAAATTATGTGCACTGTATGTAAATTGTTTCCCTTGCAAGTCCTAACTACAACAGTTGGTTTTCTTTTCATGCCAATATCTGGATTGCCTTTGTGTCACTAACAATACTGTGTTTCATTCCTGAAGCACTGATTCCTGAGCCAATTGCATTGTCCTCTCCTCCCAGTATAATGGAAGTATTGGATCCTGGAACAGTGGCAAAGGTCTAGAGTTAGACACACCCAGAGTGCATCACTTTAAATCAGATACCAACTAAAAAGGTCTTCATAATAGCAATGAAGTTTTTCCACTATAATTAACCCATTAACCCATAAACCTCAGCACTAAAAACAGAGAAGCAAACAAAAATTCAATAGAAATGTGAAAAAAATGAGTCAACAAAACAATTCCAAAAACTCCCAACTTCCTCAAAGCTTATCCATGGGCCATCTACAGGGTGAACATCAAAAGCCACATGACTGAATTATTGGAAATCATAAAAAAGGAGATTAAAAATAAACAACAGATCAATAAGGCACTTGAAGAGTTCAAAGAAAATATATGTGACAAATAATGGAGTTAATAAACAAAACAAACATTGAATTTACAAAAGACACTAATAAAAATGTGAGCCAAACAAAATGGTATAAAACATGAATGGTAAGTTTAGTAAACAATTAGAATCCATGGAAAGGTATCAAACAGAAATCCAGAAGACAAAAAATTTTTCTATTGAAAGTATGAACTGCAGAAGTTATCAATGTGAGCATAGAAAGTCAGAACTATAGAATAGGAATGATGTCAGTTAATATTACTCAGAGGTATCCTAAAAACAAGACAATACACACACAAATGTATCCATCAGCTGCTAGATGATGCAAAAGGAAAAAGAGTAACCTAAGATTAATTTTATTTAGAGAAAACTCAGAAGACAGCACAAATGGTATAAAAAACCTATTTACAGAAATAATAGCAGAAAAGTTTCCAGCTATAGGAAAAGATTTTAACAAACACGTAAGTGAGGAATATACAATCCCAAATAGCCAGGATCAGAAAAAAACTTTCCCACAACACTGAATAGTAAAAATCTCAGGTGTCCAACACAAGAACAAAATCTAAAAACTGTTAGAGAAAAACAAGCAGTCATTTTTAAAAGTAAGAGCACTAGAGTTACAGCTCACTTGTCAATACAAACCTTAGAGGTTAAGAGAGTTTGAAGCAAAATGTGTCAAGTCCTAAAAAGAAATATCTTTCAGATTGATATATGCTGCAAATTTGTCTTTCAAAAGTGAGTGAAAAGTAAGATTTTTCCATGACAAAGAGAAATTTAAGAAATTCATGACCAAGAAACCATCACTCCAAAAATATTGTCAAGGACATTCTAAAAAAGACAGTAAAGCCCAAATGCCAAAATGGCTAATAGAATGAAAGCACCAGACAGGGTGACCAGTTAAGCAGAAGGAAAAAACAAAGAAGTAGCAAAAGAAAAGAGAATTAGTCAACATCTTTGAGTAATGACTCCATCAATGGTCTCAACCCCACAGTCAAAAGACACAGATTGACTCAATGAAGTACTAGAGATTGTTTTTGTAAGAATGAGTGCTTTTCAAAAACAACAATAATGCCCCTTCAGAAATTTCTGAATGTTTTGCAACTGCATGGCCTAACTGATGATAAAAGTTATTAAAATCTACCTTTAAAACAAAACAAAACAGAAAGACACATTGGCAGAATAGATGAAGGAACAAATGGTATACTGTGTGCAAGTAACACATCAAAAAGAAATTCATAGACTAAAGACACATTGGCAGAATAGATGAAGGAACAAATGGTATACTGTGTGCAAGTAACACATCAAAAAGAAATTCATAGACTAAAAAAAAATCAAAGAATGGAAAACCATATTTGATGCAAGAGGAACCTGAAAACAAGCAGGAGT
This sequence comes from Hydrochoerus hydrochaeris, assembly GCA_004027455.1. NCBI lineage: Eukaryota > Metazoa > Chordata > Mammalia > Rodentia > Hydrochaeridae > Hydrochoerus > Hydrochoerus hydrochaeris. The sequence goes on along the minus strand of PVLA01000893.1, from coordinate 265,746 downwards.
AGCTCTCTTGGGTGAATGCAGACATAGCCAACATCATGTAATGGACCGACTGGCATAAAAGATCAGGTAAATGTCAATACAGTTATACTGAAATTAATATTCCACTGTCACAAACATATCAACTTGATAAAAAAATCAGGCAAGAAATATCAAAATCAAAGCGAATCTTTGAACAAATGAGCTTGATAAATATCTATAGAGTTTTCCACCCCACAAAAAGAGAATACACATTCTTCTCAGCAGTATGTAAAACTTTCTCCAAAATTTATCACATACTAGAAAATAGAGCAGGTTTAAGCAAGCGTAAAATAATTAAAATCATCCCATGCATATTATCAGATTACAGCACAATGAAATTAAACATCAGTGGCAAACGAAGCCATAGAAATTTTGGACATACGTGGAAAATAGATAACACACTCTTTAGTAATGAATGGGTCACTGAAGAAATCAAGAAAGAAATTAGACAATTCTCATAAAATGATAATGGTAGTACAACATGCCAGAATCTATGGCACACAATGAAGTTTATAGCAGAAAACAACGCCTACTATCTTCAGCCTGATCTTCTAGGACACGTTGTATTGATCCTTAGCACTCTTCTCAGTAGCACACAAGAAAGAGGTCTTTATAAAGGGGTTGCCAGGGGCTGGATCAGGAGTGGTTCCAACTTCCTGTGAAAGAAACATGTAGAAAATATTCTATTAAATACTGCAAATCCTCTATGATCTGGACTGAAAAGTACAGCTTGAGTCGATCATCAGTAGCAAGTGTTCAAGTTACCATAAGAGACATAATATTTTGGAGACCATCATGAAGCAGAAAGACAAAGCAAGAAAATGCCCTGATAAGTTTTTGGAAAAGTACAAAAAGGTAGTTGGTAGTTGGGGCTTTTTGTTTTAGTTATTTTCTAGTTTTAAATTCTAATAAATATGCATCTATACAAAAATATCTGAAAGCTTATGTATACTGAGTGTCCTGTCTGATCCTTGAAACTAACTTGAAAATGGGTTTACATTTTATATTTCAAAAGGTTTTCCTTTATTTAAGTATGATTTCTTCAAGATCTCAGAATATTTTGTACATATATTCTTTGCAGAACAATTCCAATTATATTACTGGTTAGAGCATAATGAGTTTCTTGCCTTTCTACAGCACATAATGCATGAATGTGTTTTTTTCTTCTCATAGAACTCAGAAAAACACACCACTTGTAATTTAAGCAATTTAAAAATAGTTTTTCTGTATTTGTAAATGAAAGCCATTTAGATTCTCTTCAAAATAAATGGCATTAGTTAGTTTACTCTGTTCAAGTAAAATGAGAGGCATGATTACGAAAGCTTTCTTTGCCTTCTGTTCTATCCTAAAATTCCTATGAAGCATTATGGAAAATGCTGCTGCTACATGTCTTTCAAAAATGGAGAATTGTGAATTGTATTGAAGTAAGAGCAAAGATTTAGCTATGTGAATTATATAATTAAATTGTTCATTCTATCACTTCAAGAATTTATAGGGGCTATTATGTAATTAATTTACAAAAGGAAGAGCCCTAGAGTTATTTATGACAGATGTTCACCTAACTTAAAACAGGAAGATTGTATTTATTTCTATGTAGTTATTACAATGTAATTAAAGCCATAAAACCACTTTATCTGAATTTCAAAGCTGGAACATGTTTTTTTTTTCTTTCCCTTGGCTTTATTCAGTTCAGTTTTCTTCATTGATCACACAGGGATTGTAGAAGAAGACCACAGGCTGACCACGGTGGGCTTGCCATATATTTTAGTAAAGTTTAATTTGTTCTTTTCCTCCACTGAAAAGTGAAGTGATTCAAATACATCTGTAAAATTTATATGTCTATTGGCAGAATAAACATAGTATTATGGCTAACAAAAAGCATCATTTTGGTGCCTAAATTCTGAGAGTAGTTGAAAAATATAAAGAAGTGGTTCAGTCAGCAGATACTGGAGAAGATTTGCATTCTACATGTTATCCCCTTCAGATAAGAAGCAGGAATATAACTGTGCTCTAATCTTCTGATTGTCTTTGTAAATGATGCTGATATTTTTAAAAAAATATTTATATAGAGCATCCATAGTATGATTTTTACCATATACTGTTCCCTATCAGTTTCACCTTGGGCTCCTCCTTCTGCAGTAAATCTGCTATAAAGAGAAATTGTTGAAAGAAATAGTAGTTGGATATTCAGAAAACATGAACCATCTCTTACTCATGGCATGGGGAAATATGCCCAGATGTCAAATGCCACTTCAATCAACTTAACTTGTTCCACCCATAATCATTTGCTTGTTATAGGAGATTTTGACTTTCCCATTACGGCTGGCTCACTTGGATCAGGGCAACATTATTCAAGGATTTGACAACATGTGCAAACTCTTTTTGAATTAATTTTCAAAGTCTTTTGTGACTGGTGTCAATTTGGCAACAACATTCTTGCATATTTGTAGGCTCAAGGTCTAGCATTTGGGAGTTGTTAATTGTAAAAATTTCCTCTCCAACAATTTTCTTTCACCTTCCAGAGTATAGAAGTGGTGTGAACATACAGAATATTAAAGTTGAAATAAGGAAAGAGACCTGAGTTTGGGGTTATGAGGTTGGCTTTTTAACACTGAAGAGTTTTTAACAGCAACACAATTTGAAAGTGAGACTGGAGTGTAGAATCTGCCTCATTCAAGGCCAGGCAAATCATCAGATAGCTGATTTATATAAGAAAAATAAATTAGTGAAAATGAAGACAAATATTGGCTAATGTTTTGAAATTTATTTTAAAAATAATTTATTTTGTAAAAGTTGAATGAAGCAGAAACAAAAAGCATTTCATAACTTCATTTGTTCAATGACACCCTGAGGAATGTTCTCATTTTCACGCATAGGATTGAATATAGTATAAAGAAAACTAAAGGAGCCTTTTCTAACCAAATATTTTGGAGTTGTAACCAGGGGTCTAGTGAAGCTATGTGACTGTCCCAGAGAGTCTTTCTCTTTTTATTGGCTCCTGTAACTAACCTTCCAACTTTGTGGAGCAATGAGAAGAGCCATCAAGATTGTGCTTCTGCATTAGATATTTCATAGTTAAGAAATGAACCAAAGGAACTGTCATGTTTTAATAGCTTTAAATAACTTTTAAAATCTTCTGTTTTTAGAAAAATTATGATTATAGATGAAAATTAATGCATTTTTTGTTGCATAATGCTTCAATCCAGGATCCAGATTCATTTGTGATGGTCTATGGTTGAATTTTGGATTTTAAAATTTGACTTCCTTTTTGGATTATACTAATTTTATTTATTTAGTAGGACTTATAATTTTCTTTGGCAACAATATTACCATCCACTTTATATCTAAAGAAAATTATTTCATAAATTTCTGGAATCAAAAGGAAAGATAACCTGATTCAGTGATAAGTAAACTTACTTGCTAATCTCTTATGTTCTTTCTCTCAGGTTCTTATAATGCATTTTGGCTAACTTCTTTAGCTATACATACAAAATCAAATAAGAATTTGTTTAGAAAACTTTTCATTAATACAATGAAATTCTTTTATTTATAGAACAGAATTTAACAAACTACTTTATTAGTGGTTGTTGTTATAAGAGACATCATTTTGCCACTATGTTGGTTACCTAAAACAAAGATACACAATTGTTGCCAAATGTTTGTCTATAATAATATAGATTTTATTGCAATGTCTTCTTTTTTTCCTTTGACAAAGATTCAAGGTCAAACATGACTCTATAAAACTATATTTTAGATTGCTTGTTAAGTCAAGATTCCTTTCTTTAAGATTATTTAATATAACTAGATTTTGAGGTTTATCCTCCACACCCAGCTACTGTGCATGAAGTGAATAGCTTTCTTCCATCACACTTTCCCACCACTGTTTCTGACTCACCACAGGCCTAAAAGCAATAGAGCCAGCTGATCATCGACTGAAGCATTTTAAACTAAAAAACAACAATAAAAATTTGTTCCTTAAAATTATTTTCTTGAGTATTTTGGTACAACAACAGAAAGGTCACACAGAAAACTGGTACTGAGAAGTAGCACCATGGCTGTTCTTATACCTGACCATGTGACTCAGCACCTTTGGAATCCGTACAGGAAGTTTGGAAAGGTTTGGAGATGTAGGAGAGAAAGACTCTAGAATGTTGTGAGTGGAGCTTAATGGGTGATTCTGGAGTAAGCTTCAAAGACTAGAATGTTGATAGGAATGTGGATAGTAAAGTCTGTGCTTATGAGGTTGAAGATAGAAATGAGAACTCTATGGGGAACAGGGCTAGAGAATTTCCTGTTACATTCTGACATTGTCTATAGGTAAAAAATTATGTACACTTTGTCTATGTGATGAGACTTTGTGTGAAGCTGAGTTTAAAGATGAGGGTATAATTAATTTGAAAGAGGAAATTTCAAAGCAGCACAATGTTCAGGCTGTCATATATATATATTATTGCTTGCTTACAATTGGAATAGTGAGCAAAAACCATAATGGAAAGAGGTGAAAAACTTGCAGTTTAGTTAGAAAAGGAGTGCGGTGAAAGTTCTGATCAAAAGTGGTGTGATTACTAAAGAAATTGACATCATGAAAAAGAAGCCAAGTACCTTGTGCAAGAAAAGCAGGAAAGATAACTTGAAGGAATCTCAAGAATTGGCCAGATGCCAATCTTCAAAGGGTTGAGGATACAAAAATGTAAACTTCTTTATAAGACTGTTAGAAGAGATTGCTGGGGCTCCCTGTTACCACATGTCCACTTAGTGAATTGTTTCTCTAGGAATAGTTTCACCAGGCTCAGCCATTAAGATACTCAAAGACATTTTCAACCAAGGTCCAAGTGACTCCAGTTAATGCTTAAGCTGGCAGAAGACTGGCAATGTACTTTTGGAGCTGGTTTTGCGGGCTCACAGAATATCAGAGTTTTGGAGTCACAGAGGCTTCCACCCAGATTTCATATAAGGGTCTGGGAATTCAGGCTGTGCTAGGCAGAGTTAGAGTTCTTATAAGCAGCCATTGAGAAAGTGATTCATGAGATAGTGAGAGTGAAGCCAGAGCTGTAGCAGAGACCACAGAAGTTGGAGATGCCAGAAACATGGAACATCTACTGAGGAAAGCTACAGGCAGGAGAGAAGTCATGTGTGCTGCAACTGAAATAACCAGAGAAAGGGCTCCCAAGCCCTTCCAAGCTCACATTATGCAACCATCTGCTCTGGATGAATCTGCATGATTTAATGTTTGCCCTGTTTGGTTTTGATCTTGCTTTGGTCTGATCCTTCCTTAGTATTCTCTTATTCTTCCCACTTGGAATGAGACTATTTATCCTGTGACAATGTATTTTAGAAGTATATAAATTATTTTTTGCCTATTACAAGTGTCACAATTATGATCATGTCTTGAGTTGTGGGGAGACTTTATATGTGTTTTTATGAGCAAAGCTGAAACAGTTGAGACTTTGGGGATTGTTCAAGATGAACTGAATACATTTTCTGAAATTAAGTTATGAAATTTTTAGTGCTGAGAGGTGAAATGTGGGTTTGCTCTAAAATGTCCCCTCAAAAGTTGTGTTGAAGGTTTTGTTCTCAGTGCAGCCACAGTCAGAAGTGGGCATCTGGGAAGTGATTGAATCATGAGAGTTCTGAGCTTATCAATGGATCGAACCACTGATGAAATTACAGTTCAGTAGACTATTAGAAAATGATGGAAATTTTATGAGTTGAGTGTGAGGTGTAGGAAATAAATTGCTTGGAGTATTTCCTGGAAGAATACGCCTTACTTTTAGCTCCTTTTTTTCTCCCTTTCTCTTCTGCTTTCCAACTTCTATGAAGTGAGATGTGTTCTACTGAAGGGGTAACCAGTTTTCTGTTTTAGCCATTTTTATCCCCCATTGTTGTAGACCTAGTATTTCTTGTATTTTTCTATGAGACAGAAATTTGATTTTCAATGTGAGAACTCACAATTACAGTAAGCAAACCCACATTGTATAGCAATTTATTAGAAATGTTGTTATTTTGAAATTTTTGTTTAATAAAATGTTCTACCTTTAGTTGTGTGCTCAGTGTATTTACTATCATTTCTTAAATTTGAGAAAACTGACTAAAATAGCATTTATCATGAGTGATTTATCATAATGTTAGAAGTCAAGCATGTCTGCACATTCCAATATTAATCTGCAAGTTCCAGCCAACATTCAAGAGAAAAGCAATCAATAAATAAATACTTAAATAATAAATATTGGAAAGTAAAAGTATTTATAGATGTTATAACTCAACATTTCTGTCTCAAAGAGTTATTTATGGAATACAGTGGTTTAATAGAACAAAAATATATATTCAAGGAAGTTAATCAAGTTATATTAAAATGGAAAAGCAAATGTAAACAATCTAAGTACATAACAGTAATATATAGATTAAACATTCATTGCTTTCCTACAATGTGATATTCTATAGTCTTGGTGTGAATGTGTAGGTATACAATTTAACTAGAATAAATATAATATTTTAAAATGAATAACTAGTTTCCAACTTACTGTAATATTTCTCACTTCTGTTAAAGAATATTTAATATATGTCTAGGTTTTATATTGTGTATCTATAGTGAAAGTTTAAATTTTCTTTATTTTTTAGATTTCTTTTTCTGCAGTGAGTGTAAATTCCTTACATAGTCATAGAATTTTGTATTGTATTTTTAAATTGAAAGTTTTAATACTTCAGAAGTAGCAAAGTGATTTAACAAAAAAAGATTTAATTTTACTAAAGAACCCATCTCCCATCTAATTTTTAAGCTATAATAAATCAATTCACTGAGTAATATTTTAAAGGAAACAGTGCTCAAAGGTGTCAAATAACCCAGAGAATTCAAGAAAGATAAGTACTGAGGAGTGTTTGTGGGGTTTGATAATTAGTAGGTCATTCGTGGTGACCTTACAAGTCCACATTAAAAAGAGGGAAAGTTTGTTTTGTTCGTAAAATCAAAGAGAGATCATTTTCTCCTGTCTAAAGCAATTTGTTCAGTTTTAATGCACCTTGACAATTTGAAGAAAGGAGGGCAGAAAGTATTTTGTCTCTCAGTTCACATTAAATGCAATAAATATCTAATTAAACTTTGAATTTATTTTAGCATCATTTTATAATCAATATTGATTATTGTCCAAAAACCAGAATACTAAATCAAAAGGTATTTAAAGTCTTTCAAATTATTTATTAATACACTCTTTTGTTCACTTGTTCATTCAACAAGTATTACATGTCTACAGCATGCCTAGCATTAGTCTGATTGCTCTGGAGTTACATCTGAGAACAAAATACATGTACTTGGGGATTGTATATTTTAGTTGGAAAAGGCAATAAATAAAACATAAACCACACAGTTGGCCTAATGGTTAAAGTACTATAAAAAAATCATGAAAGAGGCACTTGAGAGGTGAGGGGGGTTGAAACACTACATAATTTTACTAAAGAACCAATGTCACAACGAAAAGAGATCTTGAGTTAAAGGCCCACCACGGGTGAAGAAATTAGTTCTAACTCTGCACAAGAGCTTTCCTGAAGAATATCAGGGACACAGGGATGTCCTTTATGCTTGAGAAATCGAAGGCTGGTGTTAAGAGAAATGGAAGGCTGGTGTTAGTTCCAAAAGAGGTGGGAAAACAGAAGTTAGAGATGAAAGCGCAGTGCATGCCTTTTAGACTTTACAGATCTTTGAGAAGCTCTCAGTTTTTCTTTGGATTGATGGAAAGTCACTGGAGATCTTAAACAGTGAGGAGTTGAAACCTCTGGCAACCGGTTTAAAAATCTGACTCTTCACGTGCTGTTGAGAGCACTCTGCAGGAGGGTGCAGGTCATTCTTCCGCCAGTCCTCCAGATCATTCCCTTTCTCTCTCCCTTGTTCTGAGCCTTACTGCACCTCTGGGAGCTGCCATGCCTTCTACTTCCAAATAAGTGTGTGCAAAGGAAGGTAGTTCTAAGATGTCTGAAGGAGATTTGGATATTTTTCTTCTCCACTGCCTTTCCTCTCAAGGCTTTCTTTTGGTAGTGTCTCTACTTTTGTCTGGCTACCATGCCATTTAAAATTTTAAGCAATTAACATAGATTTCTAAAGGCATAATCATGTTTAATGTTTGCTTTTATTTAGGTCCAATTCCTCTGGACATTATTTAATCAGATTTTTTAAATGTCCCTTTAGAAAACATCCCTCAATTCATTTCTATTTTTACAGAGTTCCATGCCAAGGGCCAAGTCAACACATCCTATTTCTGCTAGAGTTCCCTTTTGTAAAGAGTTATCCTGTTGATCACATCCTAGATGGTGGCACAAGAAAGCCAGTGCTATGCCCTTGCCACTTTGGGAGGTCTGCACAGCAGTGCACCATGGCACTTCACCCACACTTTTACTCATAATAAAAATACATGCAAATAATAAGAACCAGGTGTTTTTTTCTTTTACTGCTCTAGTGCGGTATTTAGCCTATAACTTCTGCTCATGGATCTTCTGTGCTTTACTAAAATTTGGGAAAAGTCTCTGATGGTGTGTCCAATTGAGTACGTTCATTTTTCTCTTTACTATAAGGAAAAAAGTAGAATTTTCTCTGGGTAAGTTTCTCTGTGGCTTAAATTTACTGTTGGCCTTTAAATAAGACCATTTCCACAGTTAACCTTTCTTTTCCCCATCTGGGCTCAGTTATCATTCAGGTTCATTTTTTTTCTTCAAATTAGTTTTTTCATTCTTGGTCTGCGGCTGACTTCCCTCTGGGAGGTTGGTGATACCGCCCAGTAACTGGAATGAGTGCCTGATTAAAGATTGCGGCTAATGACGTTTGGGATGGACATGATGTTGTTATGCTTTCATGTCTCTCTCTTTTTCTTCTAATAGTTTCTTATTAGTTAAAACCTTAAGTAATGCATGTGAGTTTCTTGGAAATGTTAAAATGTTTCTTTTTATCTGTTATACTTTAATGCCAGATTGTGTATAGGCTAGTGACCCAGAAAAGTCATTTACCAATATATGGTGTGTAATTTAGCCAAACTGGTTTGATTACATTACTGGGTATGATTTAGGCCCATAGGAGAGTCAACCAGCAATTTGATTGAAGCCACACTCTGCCTTGTTATCCAAAAACCAGAACAGAAGCCTTAATTAGCCTGGTTGATTAAGCAAAATTCAATTTTAAACAGTTACTAGGAGGACTATAACACAAGAGTCAATGTGAACTTGAACATTAAGAAAAAATCTTTTTAAAGGGAAATATCTGTATTTCTTCTCCTATTTTTTGAATGGTTTTTCAATGACATAGCACCTTTTTTTGAGCAAATCGTGGTGGCTGCTTGCATCATTTGTATACTTTGAATAGAAGCTCATTTCTGTTATGTCTGTTCACTTTCATCTAGAAAGCACACACTTTAGAAAAGCACCATTCCTTGTATCTGTGGTGTTTAGGGAACTAAACAAGACTGGAAGACAGCTCTCAAAGACAGAAAAGGAGACTAAACCAAACTGATTATTCTAGTGATATCTTTGGTAGACTAATCTTTTCTGCTACTATTTATTTTCCAAAGAATTGAAATGACAGTCTATGGTGAACCTTTTAGAACTTTCAATTATAGCAAATAGCCAGCTGTAGCACGGGTGCTATGGGTTCATTATCATGGTCTAGATTATGAGATACCAGAAGTACAAATAGGGCGTATTTCTTAAACCTTTGTGATAGCATGCATATTATATGTTTATTACCTTTAATATTATTATCTTTAGTATTAAATTTTTAGGGGAAGTATATTTTAACATTGAGGGATATAGTATAAATAGGCTTAGCCTTGAAATCAGAAGACTCATGCGGCAATTGTCACATGATTTTGGTCCCATAGTTTGGGTTAATCATGGTGTCTCTTTTCAAATTAAATATGGGTAGAGTTATTCTCCTCAAGATAATCACTAAAATAATTTTCATTGATTCTAAAGAAATAGCTGAATCCAGTATCCCTCACTTTGTTTTGACCAGGAACCATACCAAACAATAGCTTATAAAGTAACATGCTGAAATAGATGGTCACAATATGTTTAAGAAATGTGAGATAGATGCTCAGTCTCATTCTTCTTTAATATATAGTAGCTAAAGTCAGGAAACATTTGTTTTATTTCAATTTAGTCACCTTTAATTATTTAAAAAATCTTTCTAAACAGATGTAAACAGGAAATTTCAGAAATTAGCATACGGCTGGTAGGAAGATAGGAAGTATCCTTCCATTTGTCTAGCTCTGTTTTCCGAATATTGAATTAATTACAAAATACCTTCCTTATTAGAGATGAATTAAAGTTTCATGTTATCTACATTGATCAACAACTGATTTCCTTATAGAAATGAAACAAAAAGCTTTAACTTGCCTTAGAAATTTTCTTGAATAATATTCCAGAACGTTTTTACATATTCAAGTAAGCCCTAAATTACCCAAATTTTTCAAGACTCTTAGAGTTTCCTCTTTTAGATTTTCTAATTCTTGGGGCCTACATTTTATAGAATGACTTTTCTTTCTAATTGATAGTAAAGCAATTGTGAGAAGAGGACCATCATAAATTTTTTTTAAAGAGAGAAGATGTGACTGGCCTTATAAAGGTGAATAGATGGAGGAAGGAATTAAGGAATACTGATCATAATTCAGTTAGGTTTGCAATCAAGATGAAATGGAGATCAAAAAGGAGGAAATGGAAGTTAGTCTTCACACAAAGAAAATATTTCAAAAACAAGGGACAACTGGGTGAAATTGAATAGGCTACAGGGAAGGGCAAGGAAATGACAGGAGTGGAGACAGATGTAAAAGAGAGGAATTCTAAGCAATCAATTACTGGCTTTCTGTTAGAGAGATGTATTTGCTCAAATTTTAAGTGAAACTTTAGAAAAATTCACAAATTAATTACTGTAGGAGCTTCCAAGAAGTTTAACAAGAGATTAAAACAAGGAAAAAAAAATAGGTGAGAACTTGAAAAAACTACTTTTCCCCTTACTTTTTATATAACTTCAACAACTTAAATATTGACCAATTTAAAGTTATTTGTCATGATAACTAATATGCTCTAAATGAGCACTGGACACTTTATTAGTTGATTATTATTTTCTGAATGTAATCATAGTACTATTAACTTAATTTCATAGATAAATCAGCTAGGCAAATATAGCAATACTTTATCATTAATTTTAAATTTTCTTTATGTTGACATTTTACTTCATCAAAATTCCAAACAGTTCGTAAGAATGTATAATGGGTCCCCACATGTGGTAAGTTAGTATTTTCCCCAAAACTAAAATTCAAAGAATTTTACATTGAGTACACAGATACCACCACAGACTGCCATTAACATTTTACTATTTCTTGATGTATTTATTTGTCTCTATCTTTCTCTTTGTTCACTAATACATCTTATTTTGTGTGTATCTTAAAATAAATTGCAGATTTCAATATATATTTGTCCTTTAGGATTGTAGGTACTGAATTATATTTTGACACTTTTGAGATTTTCCTCTTGTTGTATAGTTTGTATGCAATTAAATATACAATCATCAATGCACATTTTTCTAGATTTTGACAAATGCATGTGTCTATTTAATCCAAACACAAAACATTCTTAGCAGCTAGAAAATTTCCTTGACTTTTTCCAGTCTATCTTTACTCTTAATCCTCTTAGAGATAATCATTGATCTTGTATATGGCATTATAGATTTGGAACTTTAGAATTCATATAAATGGAATTGTATGTAGCACTCTCTTTTTCCTATTATTTGATCCACTCTTGGTAATTTGTTTCCTTTCATCACTCAGTAGTGTTGAATTTTTCAGTGTTTATCCTTTTTTTTTTTTTTTTTTTTTTTTTTTTTTTTTTTTTTTTTTTTTTTTTTTTTTTTTTTTTTTTTTTTTTTTTTTTTTTTTTTTTTTTTTTTTTTTTTTTTTTTTTTTTTTTTTTTTTTTTTTTTT